>VZUI01074061.1:0-60676 GCA_013401135.1 Cettia cetti
GAGGGGTCCCGTCTGGCGGTTCCGCAGAGTGGCTTTATTGTGAGCATCAGCGAAGGGTGCCAGGAGGAGAAGCCCCTCTGGAGACTGGGGAAATCTTAGGGGTCTTTATAGGGCCCAAAGGGGTGTGGAAAAGGGTACGAGGCCAATCAGTAACAACAGATCTACATAAAATCCCGAGGGGGCTTGTGGGTCCCTAGAAAGGTCGCCGTGAGCAGAAGGTTGTTTCTTATCTGAGGGGTCTGGTCGAGGTTGTGCAATCCTTTTCCTCAGCAGGCCTCCCTCCAGGGAAGAGCCACTGGGACTCCACCCGCCCCCACACTAGATCTTGGAATCTTTAATCAGGCAAGACTGCTGAGGGTCTCATTTGGCTGGGTTCACGTCTTGGCAGCATCCCCATAGAGTCCAAAGTAGACTTGAGCTCAATACATCAGGTGGCAGGAAAGTCATCTAACCAGAACAATATAATTAGCAGAAATCCTTGTTAATAAGGATGCATTTTGCTTGTGTATAACAGGTAATTGGTTTTTAACCAGGTGAGAATAAGTTTGAGAAGCTTAATCCTCCCAGTTTTACAAAGGATATTAAAAAGGAGGTCTAATTAAAAATTAAATCATGAAGTACATTTATTCCTGCTACATGTATCAGTGTGGAGCATAGGGACCCTATGTATAGGTTTCTATTTTTAGGAGAGAGAAACCTGGATTCACAAATGTCCCTAGAGTGCCTTTGGAGAGGTAACAGAGGAGTTTAAACCAGAAGCCAGCTCTATACTTGCAGCCACTTGCCCAGAAAAGAGGACTATAAGCTGCAGCTCCCTCTTTTCTTATGGCATGGAAGTATAATTCTTAAAAACACTCACTTAGTAGCCAAGGACCAAACTTCTAAAGATTATTAAGTACCATATGATGCAAGTACCCTATGATACAACTTCCTACAGCAGCAAAACATCAAAGTGCTTTCAAATGTCCTCCTGGGTGTCTTCAGACAGCCAAATATATTAAAAATCTAAAAGATTTTTAAGGGTGATACAGGCACTGAAGGGCTGGAAGACTGGAATCTTTCCATGGTTTTAAATCCCTAATAACCACTGCAGAAAGAATTTATGTTTTTTAAATACGTCACTGTGGCTCTATCCTACAACAGAGCTTGGAGGTTAACAACACCAATATTTCAGACAGCAACAAGCACAATATTAATGTCATAAGCAGCAATTAGTGTTAAAAGACAGCACATCCTTCATGTAAAATAAATGCACGTCTAGCTGTGGGAACAGTAGGGCTAAAGAGCAACATTGCAATGACATGTAGTTATTTTTCCATTATTCTAGCTAAGTTTTATCACTGCCCACTGAGTTTTTGCAAGCATGATGAAGCAGAAATGGGAATAAAAATACTTTGAAAGCAGGAGTTAATAAATGTACTTCAAAGGACACTGATAGCAAAATTTCTTTTTGTCAATTCCTTGTTTTCATTCATGCCATTAAGAAATCAGTATGAAAAAGTGGGTTGTTTCATGGCATTCAAGAAAATGTTTTCTAACCAGCTGGCTTATAAACTACAGTTCTATAGATTTCTAATATTTTATGCAGCCAAGTCACACATACAAGTCACACGTGGTGACTCATTTTTTCCTAAGCAATACATCTAATTAATTCAAGGTACTTAGAATGAAAGGTAGCTATTAGATGAAGACTAAAATAAATGGTACTAAATGCAGCCTTAGTGATGATGGACACAGGGCATTCTGGTAACATCCCCTTCTCTGCTGTGCTAAAAGCTGTGTTGCTCCCCATGAATAAAGCTGAATTAATAAATGAAAGCTGTATCCTGCTTAAAGAGCATCAGCCAATAGAGCTTTTCAGGATGATGCTGAAGGCCCCTAGGACACCAAATACATTTTGTTTCACAGTTTTGATCTGGGTGGAGCATGTGTGTGGGGAGAAGATATTCACCAGCTCAGCCTTTGAGGCAACTTGATGCCTGCCTTCTCCCAGAAAAAAAAAGGACTTACAAAGCAAGGGGTGTGATTTTATAGCATTCACTCCTGCCTATTGTCTGCTTAATTGGAGTGATGCATTCACTTATGATACATCATGAAACAGTCATCACCCCTTTCTTTTTTATCATTACCTCAGCTTTATGTGGCATCAATAAATCCAATGCCTTGTCAAAAATAGCAAGTGTATCAGTGCTTCATAGATGCTGAGCACAACAAGTGGAAAATGCTGGGAAAGTAGTTGGTGATGTGATTAGCATCACAAACTGATGAGGTTAGAAGTTCATTTCTAGATGAATGTACACATTCTCACGGGTCTTATCATCTGCAATCTGGTGATCTCTCAAGAGCTGGAGTTGGAATAAAATTTACTGAATGTCTCAATTCCGAATGCAACACAAACTCAGGCACAGATGTTCCTATACAATTCCTAATTTGTGCTCTAGCTTAAAACCTAGAATTGCACAGGTCCTTATCAATTATGTGTCTTCTCATGTGTCACACTCTCCTGCACAGTGCCCCTTGAAGTTCAAATCCAAACTGCATCAGAGTACCAACCTGACCAGCATCCTGTCCTAGGCTTTTTGCCCTCTTTTATTGCTCTATCCATCTAGTTATACTTCAACTTGTGAATTACTGCATTATCAGGTTATTCTGTGTTCTGGTGGGATTTTAAAATAACAACTTATTTGATGCAAATAATTATTTCCTCCAGCCAGGAGGGCATTTGTGGGCTCTCAATAGGATGGTAAGAGGGAGGAAGCTACCTGCTGAGTTTATGCTGTGGCTCTGAGTTTCCATTAATCTTCTAACTTCACCCATTTTTCATTATGAAATCATGAACTTCAAGCCAAGCACACAGAAAAATGTACATTTCTCCCCCACTCACATATCTCTGAAGTATGACTGGAAATGCTGTTCTCACACTTAAAAGAAATCCACCTTTGACCTAGGACTGTAAGATGAAGCTGGCAAAGCCAACGGAATTTGTTTAAGAAGTTTTGAGGATTTCCAAGGGGGCTGCAGTTAGCTTGGAAACACATTCAGGCTGGCACCAGCTACCAGCAAACACTGTGAAAAATACTTTGGAAATGTTAAGGGGAAAACAAACATGAATCCATATGCCCAAAATACATTTGGACTTCCACGTGTGGCTTCAGGCCAACTAATGGGCACATTGAGAGGTGCAAACTTACTGCCAAGAAATCAGCCAGAAACATCCAGAGATACCAGACACCAAGGAATGTTTCTCTGACACCTGATTTATCTTTCTGAAAGGTACAACCAAGTAGAACCAATCATTTGGAAGGAGCAGGAAAGCGTCAGTTCTTACTCCAAGGACACATATTGCAGATATTTAGAGGGTAAAATAACCAAACCTCCTGTCTTTATTCACACCTGAGCTGGGGCACACAATGCTGGTATCAGGCCTCTGAGCTGGTTCTGGTGACACCGTAAGGAACAAAGTCAAGCAGACTCCCCAGGGGGCAGACAGGTTTCAGTGGCCTCCAACCAGGCCTACACCACCAGTGAAGTCACTCTGTTGAAATCCAATGTACAAAATCTGAGCAGTTAGTATTGCATCAGTCATGTGTGTGCTCAGTTCAGACACAACTCGTTGGTATCATTTTGATTAATAGATTGTTGAACTATGCTTTGCAACTCCATATCAGATACGGGTGGGGCAGGTGAGCCTCTGTTTCTAAAATATCATTTTGGTTTTGACATAAATACACTTCTGAGCAGATAACCAGAGTCATCAAATCTCAGAGTACTTCATCACATAGTGTGAACAGTTAGAACACTTAATGTCATGTTAGTCTAATTGTTATTCAGTGTCTTCTGCTTTTCTGCAGTTCTGGTTTTGTTTCTATGTCTTATTTTCTCCTCTGCTTTGAGCAGCTTCCCCAGCCATGCATTTACTCTTTGTCAGAAGCCCACCTGAAGATGGAAAGCTCTTTTCCTCCCTGTTGCAGCTGTCTCACACAAGTCCTTTCTGTGGCTGCTGCTTGCACCAGCCGTGTGGTGAGAAAAGGTCACAGTTTACAAAGACCTGTGTTTCTATCTGTGTTTCTGAGACCCTGCTCAGGGGAGCAACCAGGAGTAAAATAAAGAGAAAGGAAGAGTCACAAACATGAAGTTTCAGTGACTGCAATTTCTTCCTCTCTGGCCTTTTTCATTCCCTCACACTGCTGTAAAGCACATTTCCTAGTCTGTGTTTTTGACTGGGCACATCTATGCACTATTCATTGCCTATTCTCTGGATGTGATACTTTCATTTGTGTTTTTAAGGACCTTCTTAGCCTTTTCCTCTCTTATCAATTGCTCCTCCTGACCCTTGAATCCTGCCCTCCTGGTGCTACTGTCACAAGGAAGGGGTGAAAACACCTAAGATCTGGAGGCTCTGCAGCAAAGTCACCAGGCTAATGGGACCTGTGAGCCTGCAGGAGTCTCAAAAGGAAAGAAGTGCACAATCACAAGCAGGCAGCCCCTCTAAGCTGGATACCCACCTCCTGCAAGGACAACAGGGCTCCTGGGTAAGCAGAGGCTGCTGGGGTACTGCCCAGAGTTAGATCTCTGAGCTCCAGCAAGGGAGAGGAGCTCCAGCACTGCCTTTCCCTGTTTCTGTGCATATCTCCATCCAATATTTTGACTTTCTGGAGGGCTGCTCTCAGGGTCCCAGCTCCCTCTGCAGATCATTTCCTCAGGCCTTGAAACACATGAAGGCAATCTGCATCCTAACCTGGCTCTCAGGGTTTCCTTTTCCTTCCAAATAACAATTCAACAATTCAAAGGTGGGACTTGGCCAAAGAGCTCTGCAGATAAACAACTTATATCTTTTTTTTCTTGCCAAAATAACTGTCCTCTTGGGAGGAAGAACACATGCCTAATGGCCCAAAGGAACTCAACTTTCCATTGATTAAAGTAAAAGTGGCCCTTGAAAGTAGAAAAATTCACCCAGGGAAGGGAAACATGAAAAGGAACTGAGATCTCTCTCAGCACCCACTGAGAGGGATTTGCCAGCTGGGACCAGGCCCTAAGCAGAGCAACTTGAGGATTTGCTGACACAGCAGACCAAGAGCACAGCTCCATTTGAAAACCTCTCCATCCCTGCAGAAACCCCAAGGAAAGAATCTGCCTTCTGAAGATAACTCTCAGCTGCCTCCCAGGATGAATCCATCTGGTGTGCAAGGTCCTTCCTAGTTCCAGACTTCACCTGGGTACATGTCTGCTGGGGATGTCAGCTATGAAAAGCATTTCTAAAGATGGCCAGAAAAAAGCTAGAACATAACTCTCCATCAACCTCTTCCAAGACTAAAACATCTCCTTGCTCACCCAGATTGACCACAAAAATACTAAAAGGAGCTTTCAAACAGAGAAATCTAAAATTAGCTACCAAACTTCAAGCAGGCATGTGTGTGAGCTCTGTTTTGTAATGTCAAAAGCAAAGTGATTAACACCTCTGTTGAAGTTGCCAGAAAGTGGCAATTTCTCATCCAGTTGGTGCATTACTCAGACACTGTGGTGATGGCTTGCAGTATGAAACAAGACAGATATGTGCACACCCTCTCTGCTCACTGCAACCCCTTGACTACGTTAACCCTCCATTCCAAACAGGATTTACTTTTCACCATTTTATAAACAGGCTGAGAGATGTTGAGAGTGAAATGTCCATCCACAGCAGGGAGTGAGGCCAGCAGCTGAAATCAAGAGGGCCACTTTACCCTCTGAGCTTCAAATCATGGTTCAGAATTGATGAAGAAGGGTCTACTTCCCTGTCTAGCCGCATGACCATCTGCTCCCATTGCAAGAAATCTCACTTGCAGTCTGACTTTTTTGGTCAAATACTCATAGATTTCTAACATAGAAACCTATGATGTCCAGGTGAATGCCCTTGAAACGGGGACTGTTGCGCATTTTACAATATCAATGCATTTTTTAAGACTAAAGCATATTTTAAATAATTTCTAAGGATTCAGTATGATTAAGTATGCTGTTTGATAAAGAGGATCCCTCCCATGTGTAGTGCCAATGGTGATACCATCTTTCATCCAATGAAAAAAACAAGCAATATCCTCCTCTCTAGGGATCCATGGCTCACATAAACCTGGTAAGAGGGTACAACAGCTATTTTAAGACATTTTAACAGAAAATATGTCTTTACTTCTCACAATCATAAGCTTCTAGATCCTCTGGCTGATACACATAAAAAACCTTATGAATCCCACTGGCACTGTTTGCAAGCTGCACAGTCTTATTGCTGATTACATCCAGTTAGATTTTATTTCAGAAACAACCTTGTTGAAGTGAAAAAAAAACCCTAAAAAAATGTAAAAGTACTGCAACTAGGAAGAGACTGAGAGCCTGATTCTTCAAACAAAGTATTCTAGCAGATAATTTAAAAGGAAGGTGATACAGTACTTCCTGGTGGTAGCATTTATTATTTGTTTAAGTAAAGGTCAGCAAAAATAATAAAAAATCTGTTGCCTCCGTGACTACAAAGGCAGATTTCAGGCCTGGGAATCTTCTCCACTTTAGAAGAAATAAATTCATGTCAACAACCAGCACACTTTGCCAAACACTTCTTTCACTTCTCCCGCCTCTCTCTGGGTTGAAGGCAGTTGGCTAAACCCTCTTGCCCCGTAACTACAGCGTGCAGATTCCTTGTTTTCCTGACACCTTCACACAAATGGTCTTCCACTTCTGGCACCTCTCAGTCTTTTTTATTTTTCCTGTAGACACTGAATGTGGGAAACGCTACTTATTTTTCAACAGCCCTGTGGCAAGCAAGAGAACAGGCTGAAACCTGGAGCCCACCCACCTTGAAAACCTTCCTCTCAGCACCTACTTCTGATGGAGATTCCTTGACAGTATCATTCCCCAACTATTCTATTCTATCCCCAAAGCCAGGGTTATAAGATCTGTAGCAGCCCCTCTGGTTCTCCTTTTAATTTTGAGCAACCTTAGCTTTGCCAATCTACTGAGAGCTGAGGAAATGTGTGTTTCTCCACTAAGAGCCCCCTCTACTCCCTGTTTATTCAAAGACATTTTCTCCCATAGTGCCTTATCTTTGCCATTGTTTCATGGTCTAATTACTTCCCTTCTGAGAACTTAATTTAATTTATCTCCTTGGAGTCAGGCAGGATCATATCAAATATGTAAACTCAGCTGGGCATGACATTCATACAAACAATGGCTCCGCCTGCACACAATTCCTGCCCAATCACAAGCAATCCCACTTAGAAATGGGAATGAGCATTTGTGAAAGTCACCATTTATTGCCATTATTGCAGCAATCTTGTACTGTGAAAGCTCAAGCTACTGCTAGCCAAAGCATGCTACAGTTTCCTCTGAGGAAACGAAAATATTTTTGGATGAAGAATAAATAATCAGCTTGGAAAGCCCTGAACAAAGAAGCCTCTGACTGAATTCTAATGGAAGGAAATTGTTTAAACAAGTGTTTGTTTTCTGAAATGTTAACAGGTTTCTGGTGGTGATCTGTACTGATCCATACAGTGTGTGCAGTACAGATATAAAAATGGCTTTTCCCCCCACCTTGTCTGTTCTTTATATTCCTGTGCTCTTTGCTGAGTGTCTCTCTAGGTTGGTACCTCAAGTGTTACTTTTGGCCCATTCCTGGATGTGTTGCCAGGATGTTGTGGCTGCAGTCAGTGGTAACATTCCATATGCTTTGTTAAAACATGGAAGAATAAATCAGATGACATGGACTTAAATGAAATCTTTATTCTGTCTCTGTTTCTAATATGGACTGTGGAGATCTTGCATATTGGGATGATGTCTAATGGTTGCTTTCTCTAGGCAGGTCCTTTTCCCCTCAGAATGTGAGGAAGAGGGGTTTATGTACACAAAATGCATAACTGAAGTGACATAAAAGGTCCATACAAATAGGAGGAAAACAACCTCAACCTAGATAACTAGAAAGAAATCTCATTTAATTATATAGCCAACTTTTGACTAAATAGTTTCAGATTTTTTTTTAAAAAAATAAAGAAAGCATAAAGAGCATTTGGGAAATGCTTAAGAGACAATAACACATATTAATTATAGTCATAATCTCAAACATACTGGATGGGAGATCGTCTAACTCTACTAGTCAACACATGGAATAAAAAAGTGAGCCTATGTTGAAGCTGCTGTTGTTATTATCCCCCACAGAGGAGAGCAGAGAAGGCTGTTGCCCAGCATCACTGCTAGTGGCATGGTAAAGGTAAGGGGTGGCAGCTTCAGAGGAACACACACAAGTGTTTAGCAAATGCCAGCTTGTCTAGTGGTCTGCCACTGAAACCAGATTGGCTTAATTTCCATCTCACACTGAAGAAATCAAAACAGCCTATTTGAAAATAAATATGTCATCTTTGAGGCCAATTAAATTTTGTAAGCTGTGACCAGGGGGAGAAGAGAGGATCAGAAGTTGGGCTTCATAATTAAAGCTGACTGCAATCTAAATTACTACGAGATTTTGGCTTGTCTTGATTGCACATTCCCCAAGATAAAACTCTAATGACTGCCTGATCTGGATCTCCCTCTGTACCTCATGTGTGGTTGTCAAGAACCTGTTACAATCCCTTCTGCAGTGATGGGCTCTTCCAATTTAGGCTGTAGTGTCTCCTGTCTTTGCCTTGACAGGAGAGCCCTGTTCAGTCCCCAGCTGACATTACCAGTGCTCACCTACTTAAAAATGGATGGGAGAAAGGAAATAATAAAAGCAAAAACCATAAAGCAGAGGACAACTGATGAGCAAAACACCATTTTTGCAATTTGCGCAGACACTAATCCCTGAGATAAGGATCTTTCCTAGGAAAATCACACCCAAAATCTTACTAAATTCAGGGCAAGCAAAGCAGCATGCCAAGTATAAAGACAAGTTGTTACAACTTCAGGACATTTTTTTCATGCCAATGCCAGTTTGACATGTGTCCCACCCCATAAAAATTATTTTCTATTGCTTCTTCTTATGTGATACCACCTTTAAAACAGTAATTAGAGGACGTGTTTGTTTAGAGGAACACAAATTACTGCTTTGCTTCAGGGCCTGCTTAGCATGTCAAGTTATCCTGGAAGGAGAATAAAGTCATCAGTGAAAAATAAATATTCTGTGTACAGTTTCATGCAGAATGTAACACCTCCCTCCAAGGTGCTCATGCATCATTTAGTGCTTAACAAGAAGCAGGAAATAACTCAGACACGCATCAGCACTTAACCATTTGAGGGCAGGCATCCTACTGCAGTGATATCTTGAGCAAGGTGGGACCAATTCCAGTTCCCAGAAAGGAAACAAAAAGAATTGGTCCCCACCTTGATTCCAGGTGAGCATATTTGCCTTGTCCCTCTGAGCAAAGAGTTCAGAAGAAACTGGGCTCAGTGCCCGGTTTCATTCTCACCATGGGTTGATCAAACATCCGTGTGCTGCATTTCACCACAGCATTTTCAGCCCCTGCTCTCTGGGGCATCCAAGAGGAAGTTTTACTACTAACCTAAGGAATTCCTACACTAAGTTAAACTTCTCTTATTCCAGGGAGCATTCTGCCTTTCTACCAGACTCAGATATTTCAGCTATGGCAGTCAGACACAAAAGGTCTGGCAGGTACAAGGAAAAGGGACAAAGGCTGAGCCAACACTCTGGAACAGCTTCCTGGAGGTGACCTGGAGGACACAGAGTGTGTGTTTGGGTGAAGTAATGGAGTTTTTTTCCACAGGAATCACTATTAAAGGATATTAATCCAGGCTGGGTCCACAATCCAAAGGATTGAACCCATGTTCCTGCCACTGTCAGATTTTCTGAGAGACCTGATTTTCTCATAGACACTAGTAAAACATTTCCACTTCTTCACAGGCAGAGAAGGATTTTTTTTTTTTGTACTCCATTGCTTGCAGGGCTGCAAACACAGTGCCAAGATACCATGGTGAGAGATAGCTATGAACTATGATGCTTAAAGATATTTCTTTGAGGCTAAGAAATGTACACACAAATGGGTTTATAATATGGTCCGTACCACAATGCACATCCTGTCACAGAATCACAGAATCATAGAATCACTAAGGAAAAGACTTCTAGAATCACCAAATCCAACTGTCAGCCACATTCACCACTAAACCATATCCTTAAGAGCCATATTTTTATGGTTTTTATGGTTTTCGAACACTTCCAGGGACAGACAGTGTTCAATGACATCTTGCATGTGGATTTTCTGTTTGCAGCAGACAAGACAGATGTGTGAGGAACACCATTAACTCCAACAAAGGCATGCAAAAATACTGGAGTTCTTCATGGGACAACACACCCAATGCTACTTAAATGACTTGGGTTAGAGCAGAATTGCCAGCCAGGGGCTGGAAAAGAAGGTGTTAAGGTGTCTAGTGGGCAGAGACAGCTATGAAATGGCTTAGCCTTTCCTTAGTCAGAAATGCCACATGCAGATTACAGAAATCACAGTGTTGTCCACTTGGTGGAGGATGTCTCCTCAGGGCTTTCTTTCCTAGCAGACCGAACCACGGTAAAGGTCAGCATCATTTACAGACAAATCTGTTTTGTAATACATGCAGCACACTATGCTTCACACACAAAACTCACTGCCTCAGATCGACACAAATCCTTGTGGGCATCTCCCTGCAGAGCAGGGTGGGCAGGAGGAGCTCAGTCAAGCAGCAGATTTGCCATCCCTGCATCATGCACACGTGGCAAAACACACCTGGGTTAGCTGGTGGTACGAACACCTGAGCCCCCATTGTTCTGCAGACTGAGGGCTCATTGATCCCAGTTTGACTTTGTTTTGACTCAGGCAATAAACACTGGGGAGGTTCAAGCTCTTGTGCAAATCTTTCTTTCATCCATGACCACAGCCTTTCTTCTGGCCACGAGTCTCAAACATATGGATGCACCTCTGACAACATTTGGAAATGGCTTCCTTGAGTGCAAGGGTGATCTGGCACATACCTTTCACTTGGCTGTTCATAGCTTTTTGAGCTTACCTGCAAAACTCCTCTGTCTATGAGATACTAAAGGCGAATTTGAACAAGCTGTAAATTTGCAAGGGGGTTCACAGTTTCGCTTCAAATTCTTGGCATTTGTGATCACTTTCAGATTTTTTTTCTATTTTAAGTGAGAAGTGCAAAAATATGCAGCAGGAATTAACTGTTTGGGAACCTCTTCAGCATCCAAGTTGGAGAAAGTTTTTTCTTGAATCTTTTTGTCTTTCTCCATTCCCACTTTCTCCTGGATTACTCAGTCTCAAAAGCATCCACATAGCCATGTGTCATACTTAAATATATTTTCTGTTTAGAGTGACATGTGTGTGTTGTGCCTCAAAGGGAAGGGGAGATTACTACAACTGTAATGATCCCAAGCAAGGAGCCTTTTTGGTCTGTTATGGGACAATAACTTCTATTAGCAGGGCTATGGAAAAGCTTCTGGTCCCACCACACAGACTCAATGCAGCTTCTTTGATCAGCAGTAGAATTCTTTACCATTATCAAAAGTAAAGAGGAGAAAATGTGAGGAAAATTGTTTACAAAACAGCAAGACCACTGCTCACGATGTTCCACTTTGTTTTTAATACAGGAGAAGCACAGCACTGCAAAGCAGTTTTTAATTCACTGCTTTCTATCAGCAATACTTTTGGCTTTGTACAACAGAGCCAAGTGCTGATATTTATATAACTCAGTAATGGTTATGATTTTGTTTCAAAAATGTTATTTCAGTGTGGCTGTGCCATCACCCAACCAACCCTGATGCACATGTGGCTTCAGGAGGAGTCCCGGGGAAGGGATGGTCTTTCAGGACCCTCAAATGAAAACTTTAGTCTGGAATAGGCTCAGAAAAAGAAGATATTTTCTGAGCTTCTTCCTCCACTTTGGAGAAGGGAAACCATGGCCAGGACCAAGCACAAAACCACAGACATCAACACTCTCAGTGGCAGCAAATCCCTTAGCACCATCTTCTCCCTTGCAGAGTGGCAACAGCCAGGAATGGGCAAGGACTGGCTGAGACTCCTGTGAGCCCAACTAAAAGTGATGTGAGCTCAAGTACTTACTTGGAAAGAAAAGTCAATATATGGGGATTTCCTGAAAAATATATCTAATACTAACTCTTTCACAACTGTTTGCTTCTAGAGGTACTGTAACCTGCCACAGGTAGCTTCTGCTTTCTCTTGTTATTCTATTTGGAGGGTTTGTTTTTTTCATTCCTCCACACTTCAGCATGGTGGTTTCCACCCAGGGGAGTGCAGATCCTTGGGAATCTGTGGGCTTCACAGGGTCTATAAAAGATAACTTAAGTAAATCCATCATTCAGGAGATTCAAATTAAATTGCTGTGGAGGAGCTGGCTCTGCTACTAGGAAAAAAAAGTAAGTACCTGCCTATTCAAATGGCTGAAAGCCATTATTATAAAACCATTTCCAGAATAAGCTTTTGGGCTTTTGCTCTTTCATTTTCCTAAAAACAAGACACAAATCACCCACAGCAGTCAGAGCACTGATTCCCCCACCAAACCCCTCCTTTTGCCCCATTTCCATATATTTCATGTGCTTGGCTATGTGTCCCTGTTGTGTCTCACCCACACAACATCAGTGTGCTCCTAAAATCTACCCCTCAGTTAACCTAAACTTACAAGGGGAATAAATGGATTTAATAAATGAAGACAAACTCTGGATTATCACCAGGAATTATTGCCAAATCAAGCCCTCTTTTCAGGATTATCCTACTCTAAAAATGCTTTTTTTTCTCCTTCAGTGCTCCCCATAAATCACTGCATGCCTTAGGAACACTTCTAGTTACAGAGTGTGAGTGAGGAATGTCCAAAATATTCTCCAAGTACCAAAGGGTGTCTATAAAGAAGAACCCTGTGCTCAGTTCTGCATAGTAAAAACAGAGATTCCATAAGACAAGGACCTATAAAGCCAGAATATTAAAGAAATATCTTTTTATACATTGAGAAATACATCTACAAGTAAATAGAAGTTAAGCCCTGACAAGTTCCCAGACAAATGAAAATAATTGAGTATTTTTTTGGGGAGGAGTATATGGGGTGTTTTTGCAGCTCCAGTGTAGAAGCAGGAGACTCTCACAAAGGCTGGTTATCTTTCTAACCATGAGTAAAAGCCAGATATCAAGATCTGCATAGCATAAACAGATGAAATAAGACAGCCCACTTGCTGCAGTGAGTCAGATCAGGTGAGTGACTTTCTCCTTCCAGAATCAAACACAGAGTTTAAAGGTGCTGAAACATGAAGTGTAGTCCAAAATGAGCCTGAACTTTTGGGCAGTTTGGGCACAGTTTTTTTTCTTGAAAAGGTCTGTTGCTTTTTCACAAGTGAGTCTTACAGAGGTTTCCAAAATAGTTCAAGGCCCAGACCAGCACTGAGCTGAGTGCTCTCTCTCAGGACTGACATTTCTTGATTTGTTGTTCAGGACTGGAAGGACTGTGATGGTTTACCTGTGACCAGAGAACAGTCATCTCTTCCACATGGATGCTGTAGGCATAATCATGACACAGGAAATTATATAGCTGAATAATAAAATCTGTGAGGTCTTCTAATGTCCTCTAGGTAGGGGATTTCAGTGGGATCCAGGTCACTGTCCTGTGCAGATACTTTTAAAAATGCCACTCAGGTGTGTTTGAGATACAGATGTGACAGTGGCAACACAGGATCACATCCCTAAAGCTTATAAGATTTCCCTGTGTGTAAACTGATGCCAAGCACAGCTCTCTATACTTGCTGGCATCCTCTTTCTCTTATTTACTTAATCCTCCCCAAACCTCCCCACTAATAAGTTTACCTGTATCAGCTACTTTAGGAGTATAGCACTAAAATAAAACAAATTTAATTATGTTAAAATAAAATGGTGTAGGTGTTCCAGCTTGAATAATCATTTAATACTCAACTATGGGAAAAGAAATACAGTGAAAGATTGCCAGAAATACTGACATCAATCTTCCATTTCAAGAGCAATTCAGAGTGATTCCAAATATAGTTGGTCCCATTAAGAAAACAGCTCTTGGGTAAGAGTGCAAATTACGTCATCATAAGAAACAAAATCAGAAACATATGTTTCTAATGGTAAGAGGGATTTTAAACAAAGTCAGCAATTTAGTGCCCTAATAGTAAAATCAGAGAAAAGAGGGGAGAAAATCCCTACATGCTAACCCAATCCTTTCAGGGTGAAGTTTGATGAACTCTTGTCTGGTCTTTCAGTTTCTAGAAGGAAAAACATGATTAATGACACCAGCAGGAGCAAGCCCCACTAGGTAAAACACAGACCATGTTCCCCACCCTCTCACAAGATTGGATTCCCTTGTTCCAGTTCTTTGGCTGCGTGGAGGGAGGAGACGGGACATGGCCAGTCCCTGGCAGATTCTCTCTCTGAAGGCTGAAGTTTGGCCTCAGCCACTGCAGCTGAAACCAGCAGCCACACCACAGAACACTGAGTGTTCCCAGTCATAATCCAGAGATGGCACAGAGTTCTCAGTGGGAAACCAGGATCCTGTGTGGGCTCACCAAGCCTGGGTAATGAGGACATGAAAAGGAGCAACCACCTTAGGAACAGTAAATCCCCATATGGGCTATGACCCATTTCTTAGATGTATCAGTCCAGGAGGCACTGAGGAAGAGGAAAGGAAGCTGTGCAGCAGCACATCTGCTGTGTATAAAGCCCTGAGTTCACACTGCACAACCACACAAGACAAAGCCCTGCAATCCACATGGGTGACCTCAGCTTGAGCTTTCTTTCCCCTTTTGCTTTGGGCCAAGATTCTCAAGGGAGCCTCGAGGAGTCATGTAACCAAGTTCAACGACTTTGAATTTTCCTATTGACCAGAATAGCAGTAGATCATATTACCCATGCCTATTTGTTAATGATGAGTGCTCGTTTACCCATGCTGGTGCTACATGGCTTGGACGTGTGTGTTGGACACCATAAATGGCAAGGATGATGCCTTCAAGACATAAACACCGTGGGACACGCAGGAGTTTCACTCAACAGCAATTTTCTTAGGAACACACAAAAAAACACAGAAGGAAAAGATTCAAACTTCACGAAAATTTTCAGCTTCCCTCCCACCAACCCTCTTGTAGTAAATACAAATCAGACAGCCATTGCTATTACTGTAACATAGAAAGGGAAGAGCTGGCATTTCTATATAAAGGCCAATAAAAGCTGCATCTTTTTGGATCACGTCATATCCACATATTTGTTGTGGCTTGCATAAGAGAGCATCTATAAAACAATGAAAAAAATCTTTTCCTCTTTGCTTTCAGTCAGAAATCCCTCATTATCCTCTTTAAGAGCAAAGCTGTGAACAACCACTGTTTTCTCTGCCAATTATCAAGTTTACAGCAGACATGGGAGTGACCAGATTGCTTCGGTCTGGAGAGACGCTTCATGACAAAATGTATTATGCCAAATGCTGCTGCTGCACGAGAATTCTTCTGCTTTTGGTAGAGGGGCAAAAAATTTAAACAGCTGAGAAACAACCCCACACCCATGTGGACTTTTCAAACCAGTATTTCAACAGGAGTTAAATATTGCACTCAGAGCCCAGTCCACCAAAGCCTGAATCCTTTCCTGTGGCTTGCAGGCTGTGAAGATATGTATGTGTAAGTCCAAAAAGGTCTCAGTTTAATCCCTGGTGCGTCAGCCAAGACAGGAGATATCACAAAGGTATGAAGATATTTGAAGCAGGTCTTTATTTTATTTGCTGGGAACCAAACAGATTATATACAGAAATTTGGACTAATCTCAGAAGGAGACACTGCTGGTGTGCAGAAATGTATCTGGCACAGTTCATGGCTATTTATTTGTCTGTTGATTGTTTTGGTACTTGTAATAAATAATAAATTACTTGCAAAAGCTTCCTACCAATATACCTTCTCAAGGTTTTCCAACAAACTATCAAGAAAAAAAGAAATAAGTTCTGTTATTTATATGTTTAAGTGCCTTCAGAGAAGAACCTATTAACCTAAGAAGGCTTGAATTCACCAATTTTCCTGGACAAAAAAAATTAAGGGGTAAGCCAGGGAGGCAAAAGCATTCCTGTTTAATGTAAGCTCCATAATTTCCTTTTGATAAAATAGCTGGCAGAGTAAAAGCTGGCTGTCACCTATCCTTAGGGAAATGATTTCATAGTCCACTTACTGATACAAATGGTCAGTATTAAAACTAAACCAAAGGTTTCTGCACTTAGAGAGATTTAAGACCTAGGCAATATAGCCAGATGCCTCTGATAGCCAGAGATGTAGAAACATGGATGCAAGCAAGGAGAATGTTAGGCATTATTTTGAAAACTGGTCTGACTAATAGGCTTAAGGTCCTATAGTTGCAGAAGCACAATCCCTTACTAGGGACACTCTTAATTCAGGATAAAAAAATAACTATTCTGATAAAGCCAATGCCTTTTGAGCATAAGACACAGTTTAAAAAAATTACAATTTCTGATTTTAAAAGAATCAATGTTCAGTTTGGAACAAAATTATCAACAGCATTTCCTTGGTCAAACTGATCACCAGGAGACCTCAGACTAAATGAGTGTTCTGCATGTCTGCCTTTGTTTGTAGAGATAAATTCTCTACATACAGATTTGTTTTACTTTTTTTTCCCCTTACAAACCCTTACTGAACACAAAAAAAGTGTTGTATGAGTAAGCATTATAAGAAAAAGATCAATATGTATCACAGTTGACAGCTGCAGACTTAGTTGGTCAAATAGCAATTAATTTATGCAGCTGTCAGTTTAGGATATTTTGGATATATTCCAAACACAGAGGTTGTTGTCAGGTTTAACCTGATGCAGCAGAACGTGGGATAGAATACAAATATTTCCCCATTTAATTATGGTCAGAACCAGCCCCCTTCTGCCAAACTCCGGTTTAAGACTCCTAGAACTGTTACCTTAATGAGACACAAAATTTAATCGTGATTCATCTTCTATAAATGAAATCAGGACGTGCAAATTGCCAACAGAGTTGTTTTAAATTCACACTGGAGTCTCAGAAAAACCTGCCCACTGATAACATTACTGTCTAATTTCATACAGTGAAGGTCAAAAATACAGCAACTTGTGTTTACAAAGCATTTTAATATGCAACTAAGAGCAAAAAACTGCTTTGGACAAGGAGTACTCAAGAAAACTGTCATTTCTGATAAGATTTCTGTTTCTAGCTTCTTGAACTGACACTTTTGGAATACTTGTTTATCCTCCCTGTACATTCTGATCCACTTAGAAGTGCTTATTTGATGATTTCTGTAGCAAGTGAGGTTTGAGCTTAGATGCAGCTGTGTACCTGGAGGATGCTTCCAGCTGGCCAGATGATTCTACCTTGCATTTACATGTTCTCTTTATGCAGTGCTTCAAAAATTATAACTCTACTTCACCACTCCAACAGTCCAGTGTTTTATGAGTTACTGATGTGGATTTTAACAGCATGAAAGTAAGATAAAGGATTATCCATTGAGTTGCTTGGATTATGCTTCTAAAAACTTACCCATCACCAAATATGGTCACCCTGAGGTTAGAAATTAACTGGTTCCCAACTGCACATCACAAGAGCTTATTACAAAACACTGAATTCTTCCAGTTCATGTTTCAAGACAAAAGTAGAGAATAGAGACAAAACACAATAGGTTGATAATATTTAAACAAGAACATCTTCACTTCCCTAATGTCTTGAGATGTTTAAACAGCTTTTGTACTTCTGCCAAATGAACAAATTATTTCCATGGGAAAAAAAGCCCAAACCCCTTATTTTTGGACAAAGTATTCCAGATTACCTATAAAGACTCTTGGGAGAAAAAACAGAAGAGGAAGTACTTTGCCTAATGAAGCCACCTAGGAGTACACTGAGTACATTCTTAGCTGCTTTTATGCACCAAGACATCCTTGAAGTTTTGAACTGCAAGCACTGGAGAAAATGCTGTCCCTAGTACCAAAGCAATGTGCTTGCAAATTAGGCAAGGTTTAACCATGTAACAGACCTTATGAATCCAGATTTAAAGCTGAGTCACTAATCAAACTTTTAGATCTTATTAAAAAGGCTTTATGCATCTTCACAAGCCTTTTCTTTTAGGTAACAGACAAAGGCAATATAATCAGATATTTGTACTACTGAAACACAGTCATAACCATCTTCCTGAGAATTACATACTGGAAAATAGGTCACATATTCTCATTCTTGGGGTAGGAGCTCTGAGACAACCCTGGCTTTGTTATTCCACCTGTGCAAAAGACAGGCTCCCCAGGGAAGTGGTCCCAGTCTGATCCTGCCAAAGTTCAGGAAGCATTTAGACAATGCTCCCAAGCACAGGGTGTGACTCTTGGCGTGTCCTGTACAGAACCAGGAGCTGTTAATGATCCTTGTGATTCCCTTCCAAGTCAGCATATTCTGTGATTCTGTGTGGCACAGAAGCTGACACCACCTAAGGCTGACATTCTAAACTAAAACTCATTCTGCTATTTTGGACCCTTCTGAAAGAGTTCTTAGAACTCTTTCAGAAATCAGCTGTTACTTCCTGGAATTATTTTAAAAGTTGGAGCATTGAGTGACAATGTGCTTCCATGTCCTTTTTCTAACATGGATATGCCATTTTTTGAGATGGGGTGACCTTGGATGAGAATAGTTATGCCAGTGAGATCTGGTAAACCACCACCACCACCCAGGAGAGAGGACAGCTGTGTCACCATCCAGCACTTACAGTGAAATCACACTATAAGCTCCTTGGAGGAACACAGCTGCCTGGGTGTGCAGGGTGTGAAGTCAGTCTGAGACACAGAAATGCCACACACGATCCCTGAAGCCTGACCCAGCACACTGCACGTGAATGGAACTGTGCAAGACCAGAGAAGATACAAAGGATTCTGTAATTACCACTTCAGAGGGGATTTTTATCTTTCATTTAATGTATTTTAAGGATTTTTTTAAATGCCTTGATCTCTTTCCCTACATCTGCTTACATCTAATCGAGCATGAAATGCAATCCAGGCAGTCCTGGCTGCAAGTCTTCCCCTGCAAAGTTTCCAGCATCTTAGTGATGAAGAATGGTGTCAGCTTTGTTTCAGGTTTCACATTTTTTTCACTGGGATGAATTCTTTGCAGCAAAACTATTTGCTTAACACTGAGCCAACTGCAGGTGCCAAGGCAGAGCTGCCCTGTGCCATATCCACATATAGAGGGTCAGATTCCCTTTCGCCTGAAACCCGAGAAGGGCAATTCATCCAGTCTCCATCTCCTTGATCCAGGAGATGATCTCATGGTTTAGGCTGATGTCAGCCTCCAGGCATGCCCAACTGTCCCCATACCCTGAGTTTTGTAGATCCTGGCTCTGTTCCACGCCTGCCTGCCTCCCTAGCAGGGATTTCTGCAGAAGTGCACAGCTGTAAGGGAGGCTCCACTGGCAGACACCAGGGACCCTCCAGGCATTCAGATCAGCCCAAAAGATGTATGGGGGCAATGCTGAAGCAAACCCATGCATGATGCCAACAAATATATTCTTGGAAGGGCCCTACCCTGACAGCATGACATCAACATCATGAATGGTACCACTGGGAATCCCACCCTAGCTGGTGGCTGCGTGTCTGAGCACCCTGAGCCATCCTTGGGGAAGCAAGGCCCCGCTGAAGAGCAGGTTTTTGGGATGTCCTGGATTTGCAGTTGGCAGGGCTTGGAGCATGGCAGCACAGGGAGAGCAGAGTCAGCCTTCTGTCACCCCAGCACAACTGCAGTGGCATGAGCAAGCCAGGTTTTAACAAGTAAATCTACATAAAAGCTTTCTCAGAGAGTGATTACTTAATATAACAACCAGCTGTCTCTTCAATTCTTGCTGAGGCAGCTGATCTTCTCACCATTATTCACAGAGGAGAAAAAAACAGGGAAAAAAATAAAAAAAGCAACATGCCTGTTTTGTCTATAGAGTAAGCAAAGCACCAGAGAAATTATGATACCTGACAGACAGAGATGTCAAGTGCTTTTTTTTTTGTTTTTACATTTCCTAACCATCTATCCATTTCTTGACAGAAAAAAAGAGCTCTTATTGCTTGGGTGCAAAGAGTAAATTCGTTATTAACCCCTTAAAGGTCAATCCTACAGCTTTTTGTCCAGCAGATACACAATTTAATTACCATCACTTTTGTGTTAGCACTTATCAACACAGGATCTGAATGTCTCCTCTTTAGTTCAGCTGGCCCTATACTCTGCTGTGTAACCTTGGACAGAAAAACAATTACCATAGGAGAACATCAGTGGGCACCAGCAGAACCTCCAGACTGGGAAACTGGAGTATGGGACCACCCCAGCCTGCAAGGGCTGTATTTTTTGATCCAAAGACAATCGTGGCTTGAATAGATGGGTCTGTCCCACAAAGTCATTCAGGAACATTCACCTGAATTAATTAAATGCCTGAATTTATGTTAGGGCAGAGTAAACTTCTGCATGGCAAATTTTATTCAGAATTAATGTAGCCTTTGATTCTGAGTTAAATTGCACAGAAGAGTTTAATAAGAGGTAGCTAATGGGTTTCAAACTAAATTTGGATTTGTCTTCCTGGAGGCTATTGGGTCAGCTCCGGAGGGATGGGGCACCACAGAGATAAGAATCTGGGACAGAGAAGTTTTACAAGGAGTTTGTCAATGGGCTGCTGAAAAGGAGCAAAGAGGTACAATTTTTTAATTGCCCCTGCAGCTTTCATGTAAATCTTGAGAAGGAATGATTCTTCCACATTTGTTATCTTTAACATGAGGAACAGCACTGTCTCCTGGCAGGGAGCAAGGGGTTCCTTTGACCATGATCTGATTTATGGGAGAGCAGGAGCTCCCACATTTCCACCCACATTAGGAAAACTTTTTATAGCTGTTTTTTGTTTAGTTTTACTTTGGGTATAGCCCTGACCTCCCAGGCTTTGCAGGAGGATGCCTCCCCTCCTTGCTCCCTGCTCTTTATCCCAGCAGCAGCTCCTGGTTGTAGGTGCAGGCATATAAGGAGTGAGGCAGTGCCTGGGCATGAATCACTGCCTGAACATCCTGTCTCCTGAGAAAACGAGGATGGAAAGCACTGGCAGAAGTTTAGCTGACCTGCTGTGAACAGTTCACTCAGTTTAACAGGAAAAATAGCTTCAGACCTCAGTAAGGCATGGATTTGATTTGTAATAAGGAATTTAATGAAGGATCTAGGATAGTAAAGAGGTGGGGGAGAAGGTAAGATATACCTAAATAGGTTAGAAATTATTTTTAAAATCCCTGTTCAGCAGGAACTAGCTAAAGCAGAGTATGATTTGCTAGCTAGACAGTATTGCTTAACAAGACACATGTGCACATTACTGCCATTAAGAAATCAATAAACCTGGGTGCAGGGCTGCACACAGTTTATTGTTCCTCCCCTTGCTTTGCTCTGACTCAGCACTGAGTCTGTACAACCAGGCAGGTATTACCCAGGCTGCAGAGAATTTCTTGTGATAAATAGTGGTGTAGTCAAAGGAAAAAAAAAACACAAAACCAACCCCACAAGCAAATCAGGCATAATTTTCTCTATCTGATTTATAACCTTTTTTTCTCTCTCTCTCTCTTTAACTAGAACCTCAGACCGCTGCTTCTCTGCAGTCCAGCTCTTCACACTATGCACTGCCTTCAAGAACTTGTCTAGCAGAAGATTCCTCTTTCAGCGTGTTCACACCTGCACAATTACCATAAGTGGAAGAAATTTCCTCTATTCTACAGCAAACAATGGAAAGGATTGCATTTCTCCTTTTGCTCAAAACCAGAATACAGTTGCTTTCAGAGCAGGTTATGAAACTCCCCACACATCAGTTCAGAAAAAGGCTGTGTCACACAAAGGTGACTGTGCTGTTGTTCCCCACAGCCAGTTAATGGAGCTGTGACAGTCCAGTTCTAGAGATCCCATTTTCTTCCTCAAACAGATTCTAAGCCATTCTAAACATATTTTCAACATGTCTTAATGTCTTAATTGAAGATATTTAGAAAACTCCCCTCTTGATGTGGTACCAAACACAGGTGCCCAGTGGGACCCTCCCCCTTCTCTGAAACATCCAAGCAAGGGGAGCTCAGCCTCCTCACCAATTTCACTGAACTAATTACTGTCTGAAATTAGGCACAGGCTTAAACGCTTTGTCAGGCCCAGGCTCCTGGATTAACTGCAGCCTGTCTCTCCCAGCACATCACTCGACAGCGAGCTCCTTCCCACTCCGTCCCCACCCATCCAAGTCTTCGGGGAATGTTGCCATGGATTTCCACGGGACACAGGAGTCCATATTGGAAGAACCCTGTTAAGGTTGCTAGGCGTAAATATTGACTTAACGGCTCTTCCGCCTTTTTTCTTTTTTAAGAACGGATTTGTTGGCCATGGCTGGAAAACTAGAATTATGGAGTGTGCATGATTCACTCTGGCACTCACACAAACATGCAGATCAGTTGGCTGGCAGCTCAGCTCCTCTGTTCGCAGAGCATCGCTCCTAAAATGTGTCATTTTGTTTTGGCAGCAGGAGCATCCAAGCCCACAGACAGGGAGATAAAATCTCCTACCTTCCATGTACTTCACATGGGAGTCACTGACCTGACACTGCACAGAATATTGGATTAATACTCCCAACAGCTTTTGGTCCAGACACACAGAAGGACTGACAGAAGTTTTGGTTTCACACTAAGAGCCCGGCCCAGAAACCTCCCCTCTCACACCCACTCTCCTGGGCCTGCCAACACAGGAGAGGACAGGAAAGCAACTGCAGGTAGAACTGTATTCAAAAGTATTCTCAATAAGGGCTGTTTCACAGCTAATAAACACTGAGACAGACAATAAGCAGAGGTGAGAGGGGACCC
The DNA here is from genome assembly GCA_013401135.1 of Cettia cetti. Classification (NCBI taxonomy): domain Eukaryota; kingdom Metazoa; phylum Chordata; class Aves; order Passeriformes; family Sylviidae; genus Cettia; species Cettia cetti. The sequence continues at coordinate 22,830 of VZUI01074061.1, forward strand.
AAAGCTTTTGGTCACTGGATTCATGTTTTCATCACCAGTACTCCATGCTCAGACTTTATTCCTGACTGCAAAAAATGTTCCTCAAAACATTACTTCAACACACAGCATCATTCAAACTCTCTCCCATATTGATTCTTCCAGATCTGAATGATTTGGCAGGACTGGCAGGGCGATGAACCTTCACCAGAGATGCCTGAGGATACAAAGTATATGGGATACTGTGGGCATTGATCCTGAACATGCCAGAACAATCTCTGACTGTTCTAAAAAACCTGCTCACCACACACAGGGGCATGAACAGCTCACCTGAGAGCTGGCAGACACTGCAGGGAGTATATTTGGGATTTCCTACCAGACCTCAATTTGGTATACAACTGGGGGAACTCAAGAACAGTTGCTGCATTTCACAGCACTTGGTAGAGGTCTGCGAGAAAGCAGAGCTTGTCAGGAGGAAAACAAAACTCTAATGATTGAAGATAGGAGGAGAAAGTCCAATGTAATACAAGAGATCCTTCTCTGAAGAATCTCAAGGAGTTTGCCTGCATTTTAACCAGGCAGGGTGCCTTTGGGACTTTTATCCCATCACAGTTTAGGCACCCTCAAAAGACATAATGCAAAACCAGACCGGGAGACAAGGATCAACACATGTGAGTGTATATTTGCTTTGCATCCACATGTACACATTTCTATTTGCTTTGCATGCATTGCCTGTGTCTCTACACCTTCCCCTTGGGGAACAGGGACCAACTGCTCCTGCCAGGCATCCTCTGTGCACATCCTCCAGATGAGGTGGTTCAGTGTGTGATACATTTAAGGCATGGCACCTTACAGCTCTGCAGGGAAGCCCAGGGCTCTGGGATCCCACCCATTCATTAGATAACACAAGAACTAACCATTCCCACTCAGTGTTAAGCTACAAGAAACAAAAGCAAGGGCACTTAGATGGAGCTTAGCAACAGCAGCTCAGGATCCATTCAATTGCTCTCAAATCTATTTTTACTGTCAGCTTTTGAAGCAGAGAATTCATTGAACACAGAAACAGGTTGATATCCCTTCTCCTCAACTGTAAGCAGAATTTAGTTTGTTATTTTCTAATTGTTTCCTTGGTGGCACATACAAATTCAATACTGCATCTGCAAGCAAGAATGTCTATTTTCAGAATAAAGACAATGACAGGCAAAGTTTGTATTAGCAACAGCCAAGTAGAGACACCAGGGGATAAAAAAGGGACATTCTCTTTTAAGGTCCTAACATGCATAGGACAAGAGATTGAGTAGATCTAATTCCATGAAATTAAGGAATTTTCTGCCCACTCACTCTCCTGCCCTTCCAGCTGGAATAGAAAAGCCTGGGTGCTGCCTCCTATTTTTTCAGGAAATTGTTTGAAGGGAACAGAAATGTTTCACAATGCAGAAGCAAGAAATAACCTAACCTCTCTGCTCTACCAGTTCAGGATCAAGGCTGATGCAAGTCAGTTCTTACTGCACATGGATATTGCTGCTCTTACACCCCACACGAGTACCAGGGGACAAACCCATCAACACCAAGACTTTCAAGCTGTGGTTATTGCCCATTATTGCCTGGTTACAGAGATGGCAATGGTTGAGTTTTATGACAGGCTCTCGATAACACTAGACAGCAAGACAACATGCTGCATTTGTCACTGGGTTTGTACTGACCCAAGGTGGGCTCAGCAGCAGGAAGGCATTGCTACAGATAGTTGTAGCTGTTTGGAGCCCCACATCTCTCCACTGAAAAGGATCCCCTCTGCATACTGAGATGTCTGAATTTGCCCTTGAACCAGCTCCTTTGACTTAGGCTGTCTGAGCTCTTCATTCAGTTAGTTTTTAGGATCTGTTTTGTCACGTGGTGCCCAGATGATCAGCCATCAGCTCTGACATGACCAGCACTGGGGAAGAAGTCCCACTTGGGATGCAAGTGCAGCAGGAATTAGAGTGTCCCAGTCCAGTGCAGAGTAGTTCTGTGTAACTGTGCTGCCTTTAATTCAATGAGAAGGTACTTTTAGAGGTTTAATACACACTACATGAATCGATCCTAAAGTAACCAATCTCTTTCTGTTTCCCAGAATGAAAGTCATGGTGAGAAGTTCAGATCCAAGTGTTTCAAGTTAGGTGAGATGAATCCCACCTTCAGGGCATAAGATGAGGAAGAGGTAAGGATCAAGCCACTAAAGAGTACAATGAATTCACAGCAATTGTGAAATTCCTTTTTCTAATCCATGTATTCCAGCCAAAATTAGGACAAAACACATTCCCCTTTCCAAAAGTACAGAGGTATCACTCATCTGCATGGCACAGATCAATGCCATCTCCTATGACAATCCATAGCAGGTCATCATTTTAGAGCAATTAGTAAACAGACTGTTTTAAGCATTTGAAAATTATAACTCTGCACCTGCTCTCCTCAAAGCCTGTGACATTCTGCTGACAACTGCTGACATTCTTAGTGAATAAAGCCTTTTTATGGCATTGTAGACTTACTCTAGCCTAATTCCTTTCCCATTTTGCAGTTATCTGCCTGCATCAATATGAAAGAAAAGAGCATTTCTCTAAACATTTTCACCACCATTTAAATTCACAAGATCTTGTCTGTCTGTGATGGGCTGAACAACTTTTCAGTCACATTTGTCAATCACTATTCCTCAAATGCAACAGTCTCACTGAAGCAAAGAGGCAGAAATGAAGGTCTGGTACTCACTTTCTCAGCACTGCAATTTCATTCTCTATGCTGCTTTCCTTTCCCTTCAGTGCCTTCTTGGGAATGCATTTGACTGCAAAGAGTTTCCCACTCGCTCTTTCTTCAGCCAAAACAACTTCAGAGAATGCACCCCTGAAAGAAGAGAAGAAAAAACCTGGTTTAAAGTGGTGCTTTTTCTTTGAAACCTGTTAACTGAAACACAACCAGTGAATATAATTCTTCTGGTGTCATTTGGAAGCTGCTTCTCTTAAACAGAAATGACATTACAAACATCTTTCTTTGCCTTTACAAACATATGCAGACATTCACACTCAAGCAAAACATTAAAGGCTTACCAAACACAACAATTTTAATAAAGAACCATAGTCCAGCAGAGATATGAGCAAAGCTTGAAAATTAGAAAGTGCCATTTCTGTACACAGGGTCATGGACCATAGTCTGGCTGCTGATTTGGTGGATGATGTACTTTCCCCATTTCTGAGATTTTTGGAGGTTTAGTTCACAAAGCAGCACAAAGTCCTTAGGACTAAGTGACACACCAGTGCCAAGAGTGCTCCTGGTAGCTCAGTCACCACAAGAGGTCAGGGCCCCCACTCTGGTTCTCCCAGGGCTGCCCAGAGCTTTTCCTCACCATTGGATCAACCCTGACTCAGACTGCGTCAGAATTTCTCTATGTATACAGAGTTATTCCACAACACAAACTGATGTGTGTAGCCACTAAAGCCAAAGAATTGGATTAAATCACAAGTCCACAACACAAACTGATGTGTGTAGCCACTAAAGCCAAAGAATTGGATTTAATCACAAGTCCATTGAACATTGGCCTTAGCAGCAGCCTCCCTATTGTTACCCTAGAGAGGGTTACACAAATAAAGAAACATCATCACAACAGCCAGTCACTAATTGCCAAGAATGGGCAGTGCCTCTCCTTCATTAGGTTGTTTCATAACAGAGTATTATTTCTTGCACTGTCAGTGCTTCCTCTGAAGCCTCTGGACCTGACCAAGAAGAGGCCAGGAAAATGTTACAGTCAGTGCTACATAAACATTTTTTCAGGTCCCAGATTTTTTGAGCGTCTGAGCATCAAACTCTGCTACTCTGAACAGACTTTGCAGTGGTACATTAGGACCATCCTTATATTCTGGGACTTGGTACTGGTTTAGCAGCAAGAGAGAGCATTGACCTGATGAGGAACAACAAATCATTGTTCCTACTCACCAAAACCTCCTCCTGATGCACCCACTTTGTCCAAGAGAAAGCAGATCCAAGGACTTGTCTAACCCAATGACAATGACAATGAAGGATCAGGTTGAGCAACCTGGTCTAGTAGAAGGTGTTCCCTGCATATGGCAGGGGGTTGGAATTATATGATCTCTAAAGTTCCTGCCAACACAAATCATTCTTTGATTTTATGATACACCAGCTGAAGGTTTGTGTTTTATTTACAAGAAATAAAAATAGTCTTTCCTTTATTATTTCCCTTCATCAGCAGTTTATTCTGCTCTCCTACATAGCTCACTCTGATAAATACTTAGGAGGGTGCTAGCAAACCCAACTATGCTTCAGCCCATTCTTAAAGGGTTAATGCTTGGTCACAGCTTCATCTGACTGCCACGAACTTTCTCTGCCTTTCATTCCCCATAACCGCTGCTTATCTAGATGTTTTGTGCATAAACAAAAGAATTTCCTTTCTTGGACAGGCTCCTCCTTTTTAAGTCATGCACTTGGATGACACAACCAGGCTGCTGTGACCTCACCAACAGCTCCTGAGTTGCAAAACAGCCACATGAATCATTAAGTGGATAAGCAAAAGGAAGAGGCTGCTGCTCTGGAAACAAAGTACCTGTTTACCCAAAAATGCTTTTGTAGCCAGCAGATAGGGAAAGAGTGATAGGAAGTTGATGAAAAAAGACTTTTGCATGCTGTTATACAGCAAATGTTTGACAGCTTGTCCACATGGGGCAGTGATCCTCTGAACCAAGAAATGTTTTGCCTCATTTTTGCTATAAAGGACAGACTATGGGTACATTTATGCCACTTGGAGTAGCAGAATGACTCCCTCTTTTCTGCTTTGTGTATAATCCACCACAGCATGTCAGAGCATCACAGGCTCCAATTTAGGGTCCACACAACTGATCCAAATGGTTTGCACAAATAGGCCACCTAGAGTGTTTTTAATTGTGTTCTTTGCTTTCCTGTTATCGACAGCCCTAGCCATTCAATTTACCAAATAAAGTTTTCATCCTGACCCTCATGCTTGGGACAGCCAGGACAGAACTGCAGTAAAACCATTTGGCTGGAAAGCCCTAAGACCTCTTGGTGCTTTACCAGCTTTGGTTGCAGACCAGAGGGCTCAGAAACTCAAAGGGCTTCTCCCAGCTGTATTTCATGAACCCCTTAAGTCCCATCTGCTTAAGCTTTCAGCACTGCACTTCACTCCAGCTGTGCCTTGAACAGGCTCCCTACCTTCAGTTAAATGGTGTTAGAAGCTGCAATATTCTCACCAGTCGTTTACTGATCACACAGCTCTCCCAGTGTTTACAATATCAAAAAAATACAGGGAGCTCCCATCCCAATCTGCACTTCATTGCTGATCTCAGACAACAAAACAGCGGAAATCCCTTTATTTTCCCCCTACTCAATATAATTAACTTTGTGAAGCACCTCTTTTTCAGCTGGCTCCATCATTTCGCTGGATTTCTTCCTCCACTTATCAGGACAGACATGGTTTCCCTGGTTGGAAAGAGCCTCTGTGAATTTAAATGATTTTTTTTTTTTTTTTTTGTGGAGCTCTGCAATACCCATGAAACTCAATTCCCTATCTCCTTAACAACCTTCCTCATTATAGCATGAAATAACCCAAAGCTCAGCTAAAGCATTTGGTCCCATGTCAACCCTAGGCACAGACAGGGTGCTTTTTTACATTGATTTTTATATGAGGCCATGGCATGAAATTGCTAATGCTGGGAAGAGTTCCTGGGCAATGGGAGGGGGAGAGCTGTGATGGATCTGCTGGGAAGGCAGGAGGGAGATGTGAAGAGGCAGAAGTGAGGCAGTCTGCACTATCCTGTGCACTATATTATCTGCTGTCCTACAGAGCAAGGGAGGGGGGCAATGCAACAAGTCAGAGCATAAAAGAAAGAGAAGGGAAGCACTGGAAGGGAAGAGAAGGAAGGGAACAGATGCAGAGAGGGATCAGAGTGTTAAACAGAGACTCAGCAATATATGGCAAGAAGAAAGAAAGGGTGGGAGGGAGCACCAGCAAGGGAGAAGCAGCAAAGATACTCCTAGAGTCTGCCCCAGGAGTCAGGGAAGAGTCAAAAATAATACTGAATAGATGGGCAAGCAATTTTAATTTCAAACATGCATCTGAATTCATCCACCCTTAATGACACAGTCCAGCCTCCACTAAATCCCTCTTGACTCAAGCATGAATAGGTAAACATCAGAGAGAAAGTCAGAAAGACAAGGCTGCCCATTTTCTTGCCAACAGCAATATATCCTACAGCAAATCCCCATTGCCTCAAAAAAGTTCCCCAGAACTGCCAGCTCAGCAGTCTTGCTAAAGATTTTTTCTCCCCAAAAGGAATGAATATTTCCTTTAAAATCATGATAATAATAAATAAAGCAATTTATCTCTAAGAATTACAATTCTTTATTAAGGTTTAAAATACAATTGTGTACAAAGTTTTAGAAAAGCTTGGAGTAGGAAAATATTGCATTTTACACCATCAATATGACAGGACTTTTATGAAAAGGGCATGGCTGTCATTAAACATCATCAAGCAGTGTTGTATGATAAAAAGGAAGAAAATACTGCACTGCAATATAGATTTTTTTTTTTTTTAACTGGGAAAAGAGGTTAACTAGTTAAACATTATGATTGTAATGGTTGGGATGCAGCATTCCCTTCAGCTGGGAAGGAGGCAATTGCAACCTTTCCAACATGCTCAGGGACAAAGTCTTTGCCTCTCTGAAGAGGAGCTTCTAAGTCCTTCAGGAATTTTCCCTGTCATGCCTGCAGATGATAGCAAACTAGTTAAAAAGTATCATGGTTTTGAGGAAGTAGGACAGTGGTGGAAATGGGTAATAAGAAACTTCTGCAAAATGAAACCACTTTTAGCTGCCAAAATCCGTGTGCGGCAACAACCTATTTTTCAAAGTTTTGACCATATTATCATTTACCTTGGAGGGGTTTGTGCTTTTCAAACTTCTAATTAAGGCATGGAATAATTTTATGATTTAGATAATTTCCATATGAATCAGGAACAACATAAGAGGAAAAAAAAAGAGGTTAAAGGACTTGAAGAGTGACATTGAGATAATGGCAAATTCTAGAAGCGCTTGAGATGTTTTGACTCCTCACCCCTCTGCAAACACCTGGACTATACAGTATCCAATCTTTTAGAGTTTTGATTAATTTAAATTATTTCTCATGCATTATTTTTCTTTTATATAGATTTAAAGATTAAAATTTCAAGATTAACATTGAAATTCATACCCAAACAGACTGGATTTTCTATGAGAAAACAGTGGCTGCAAGGCTAGGCTATCCTGCAGATCAAAGCAAAACAAAGAGCAAGTAAGTTTTTCCTTCTTCTGTTGGAACTATCATTTAGCATGAACATTTAATTTCTGAAATACAATGAACAGCATATACTGTGACAGTAAATCTGTCCTCATTCAGCAAAAAAATTGCTGTGGCAAAAATACTGACAAAATGAAGACAAAGCTGGTAGAGGGATAAAACTTCATTTTTTTCATTCAACCTCCATGTTGAGCAGTTTTCCACTGCATTAGCAGGTGCTTTGTCACACTAAGTCAACAGACATAGCCAGGAAACAGATTTCACATCTTCAGGCTGCATATAGCTAATGCTCTTAATTATGATACAATTGGCTTCCCATGTGTACTTTGCCCCAGCCAAACTGGGGTGGGGGGAAAAAGGGGAACACTCAACATCTGAAAAATATGTCATGTCCATCTACCCTGAGACAGGAGACTGACTGAATCAAAGGGAGACCAACCAAACTAAAGGTCATTTTCGTAGTGTGGCTTTGGCAACCACACTCAAATTCTGCTCCTTGACTCTCCAAAGAAATGTGACTTTGGACTGCACCACAAACAGAGGGAAAAAAGTCTTCATTAGCATTTTCACAGCTCCTTCCATGGGCCTCAAGGAGTTAACTGTGCTATGAGCTCAGGCTCTGTGCAACTGGGGAGATTCTGGTCCTGCAGACCACTGTTCTACTGAGCCATTTTTCTGCACAACTCATCTTCTCTCTTTTGGGTTTTCTTAAAATTTTCTACTCAGTTGTTTTTGTAAACACCTCCTCGCTCTCCTCACACATCATCCAGGTGTGTCCCAACACAATTTTCATTCCAAAATCACGTCCATCAGTGTTCTAACAGCTGCATGGAAATGAATTTACAATTTAACTTTCAATAGCTTGGTGATGTCTGGATGCAAAGTTAACAACACTGAAGTGTGGAGAGGGTTTTTACCCAGCCAAGAGGAAAGGAGAAGGACTTTGTGACTGTGCTACACATGGTACAGAAACCAAATTCCCTACATATTCCCAAGAACTGAATATAAATTCATGGGAAAAGCTGACCAGTCTGGTTGCAGCCATCTATGCTTCAGAGCACAAATACTTTTTCTAGCTATTTTCATTCATCAAACACACAGTTCCAACCCTGCAGCCCCTTCTATGGCAATGCTTCCTCCGGCTGGGCAAGAGCACAACAACTGGGATCACTGTATTAACACCGGTATTTTTAGCCTCCCTACTCATTTAATTTCCACTAAGCCTCCCAGCCACAACTGAAAATGCTGTTTCCTACCTTGGGGCCCCATGAGTGCCTGCTCTAACACCAGACATGGCCCTGCCCTGGGCTGTGTCTGACCCCAGCTCCCCTCTCCAGGCTGATCCCAATCCCTGCCCGCAGTGATGATCCCCTGGAGGTGCCTGATGCTGCAGTCTGGGGCTGCTATTAACCCTTTACAGATGATGAACAGCACTTCCCACTGTGCCAAAATGCTGCTGCTATATCCTGATGGGCACTCCAACAATGGCAAAGGGCACAGATGCTCTTTGCTGGGCGTTCCTGCAGCAAGAAGCTCCTTTCTGGAGCACTGACACCTTTCTCTGCGCCCTGAGCCATTGTCTCATGTCCATTCCCTCAGCATTTTGTCCAAGTTAGGAGGAATCTTGAAACCACTGTGGGCTTGCAATCAGCAGTCACAGTGTTAAAGGACCCTGGGAGTCACCATACCCAGGGATGGGAAGCACATCCCCAACTCCAGACTTTTATTTCCAGTCATTCTGCTGTTTCCCCTTTAATAAAATGTTTAGGAGGAAGTAATGGCATCAATAATACTCCATCAATACCCAGATCTCTGCAGGGGCTTATAGCCACGACAATAACAGAGCCACCCAACGTCACACTCCAGGCAGAGCTTCTTCATTCACCTCCTTATAAACCAGTATGGTTTCCACTTACCATTTCAATCTGCAACAGAATGAGCAGCACAAAGTTTTGATCTTTTGCAGCCACCAAGAGTTTTCCTATTTGTTTGGATTTAACTTCTAATTTTTTTGGGGTACTATTATCTACAGTTATAACAGCTTAGTGTTTTGACACCAGAGTCAGCTGCAAGAATTTCAATGCCCATTTGAGGCTTATAATTTCTTCTCGTTTAGCTGCTCAATATTTAATAATCTCGGGGGGCGGGGGGGGGGGGGGGGGGGGGGTAAAGAGCCCACCCACTAAAAGAACCAGGATTAAGATTGGAAATCCATGCCAGCTACTTAGAGGAAAGCTACTTAGAGGAAAGAGTCTTCTATGAAGCCAGAAAACATTGATTTAAAGTAGCACATCATAAAGCATGAATTTCTTACAGTATAGTCAGGTAGTTTCCTTCACAACTCTGGATCCCCTTCACCAGAAGACAACAACCCCCTTAGAGGGCAACAATCATTTTCACTCAAGGAAAACATCCCTGGAAATGATCTAAACCATTCTGTAGCTGGAATTAGTTCTTTACTCCAGGATGAATTCCAAGGTCACAGCAGGGCATGGCACATACCACCAGAACCTCTTGTCACTCCAACTCACACACCAGCAGGGTGAAGACACCAAAACACACAATCAAGGAGACTTCCAGGCAAGAAAAGCCATCAGCTGCAGAGCAGAACGAGGCATGCAGGCTTCAGTGCCTTAAAACTTGGATTCAAAGACAAATGAACCCCACAAAGCACAGAAATTAGGCCAAAAAGGAAAATTTCTGAAGAACTTCTTCCTTTTCTGAGATGAATTAATTTGTTTGAGCTGCCTGGTGTATGCTAATTTAATAGGATGGGTGCAGTCTGTTCTGAGACAGTGATGCATGGATGCTAAAAAGAGAAATTGGCCCAGCTTAGATCCCCAGTCTTGTTTGTTATTACAGTCATCTTCTTTCCTGAACTGTTTGCTCCTTTCTGATCAATCCTGACCCCCATTAGAAAGGGAAGTATTGTCTTTAAAGGCCTATTACACTTAAATTACATCCTCTGTGGCAGTCACAGTAAAGCTATCAAGAAAAACATACAGTTCTCTGTGCTGAGATCTTCCTTTCATTATACGCTTTACAAACGAGCTGTTAAGCAGGTTTTTTTCCCCAATGAGGATCACTTTCTTTCCAAAGTGAATATTTAAGTACCATTTTTTCCACTTTCATCTTATGAGTCAAAGGAACTCATCATCTCCCAGGATTTATCTGATGGTAGCATTCTCACAAGAAAATAACCTTTTTTCTTCTAGTAATGACCTCAAACCTTTCTAGAGGTATAAGTGATCTCCATAATTTTTTTTTTCAAAGAATTTCCCTATTGTAGCACTGACATATGCAGGGTCTATTATTCCTGGAGATCTTATCTGGCCATATAAAGCAGATTACACCAATTTGAAAAAGCCTGGTTCTTCTTCTTTCTCCACATGGAAACTCAAGAAACTCACGCCCACTGTGGCGTTCTCCAAGAGGCTGAATCAATTATGGAACAAGTAGAGGATACTGTAGCAAAGCAAAGCAAGGCAGACACTGTAGTTGTGCTTCCAGCAACTCCTGCATTCCTTCTACAGAGGTCTGTAGTGAAGGTGGAACTATCCACTGCCTAAAGATCAAATAATTTTGCAGTTGTGACTAATCCCAATGGGGGCTAATGGGAAATTCCCATTTAGCCAAGAGTTTCACCTGAAGATGTCTGGAACTTCACAAATCCAAGATGCACAAGTCTGTCCAGCACCTCATTCCTTCAAGAAACATTTCTATCTCTACAAAACAAAGCCACAGTGTCAGTTCTGGTAGCCTTCCCCAGTGATCAGAGGCAAAGGACTGTCTCCCTTGAGCTGTGATTCTCAAACACTGACCCTGCCTTTCATGAACTGCACTGCCCATTCCACAGGTGAAGGACTTGAGGAACAGGAACTCCATGGATTGATGTGGCACCTGGGGATATGGTTTGCTGGTGAGGATGGCAGCATTAACAGCTGGACTCAGTGGTCTTGGAGGTCTTTTCCAACTTTAACAACTCTGTGATTCTTAATTTTATTACTTAAAAGCTGGGAGCTTTGCATCTTCTAAAAGTGCGTATTTCTGTTGCACTTTGAAAAGCATCTCCAGCAGATGCTTAAGTCCTACCCAAAGTTAATGACAGCACACTGTGTGTCTGTAGGATCCTTAAACCCTGTCCCCCAAAAACCCCTTGCTCCATTTGCTGCACACCTTTGGTCACAGAGATCACCTGGGATGCCCAGACATTAGTGCAGTGATCACAGCATGGTTTCTGCCTATCCTAAGGGCAAATTTAGATTAGATAACCACACGATGAAACAAGTGCACATCTCCTTGCATCTGCCTTTTCCACTTTAATCCTTCAGATCCAATGTAGAGCCCCAGTCAGGCAGCACCTCCATGAATGTGATGAGCAGCCACCAAAAGAGGAGGCCACAGGGTTCAGAGCTGCCACAAGCACAGCTGCACAACCCCCATTGTCTAAGAGCCCTTCTGTGCCTCTGTGAAACTAATTGCCTTGTTCTCATCCTGTTGTCTCAGCCAGTCCTGCATATCCATTTTAAATATCTGGACTGAAAAATTATGTGCATTTTGTATCCTTGCTCATTCCAAGTTGCAGATTAGAATTATTATTAAAGAAAAATACAAATAAATTGTTTTACAGCTCAGAACTTAGCTCTGGTAGGAAAAGGCACTGCAGGATATTCAGACCTCCATCTGCATCTTTACTCCCAATGGCCGCTTCTCAAAACCCTACGAAGAGCATTTGCTTTTCTACTCCCCAGCCTCCTCACTCATGTACCCACATGCAGCTTCATGTCTGAGCTGAGGTACATTAAGAAACTCAGCAAACTGGTTTGCCTAGCAACTGGCAAGCTTGAAAATAAACACTGGCAAAGATTATTAGGGTCTAACTGTACACAAAGTTACCAAAGCCTTTGCAACTCACGGATACTTCTGCAAAAAGAATTGCCGCACACTTTCCACATGTGCCATCCTCACTCTTCTCATGAAAACTCAGTGCAAAAAGGGGATTTCTTTCAGCTTCTGCTGATGAAGAATTTCTCCATGGCTCTGTTTTTATGGTGCTGTGTTGAGACTACTGAGGTTGTTTGCCAAATCAATTCAGCACCAGCAAACCTTTCCTCCCATAACGTCATTGTCACAATCCTGCACACTGCTCGGAAGGCACATCTTTTGATGTCACGGAGTTACACAGGGACTGGCAGAAATGAAACTCCCCAGGGAGATGTGAGGAACCAGAAGCTGTACCAACTTCCATCCAAATCCTGCCCAGCCTAAGCATGGATCCAGGTGAAGCAGGGAGCCAACAAGGCCTGGCAATAGTGATCCTCTGAGCTCATCCCATGCTTTAGGCAGCAGAAAAGGACAGTGACCCCTGCAGCAATCCCATCCCCTGAGGATGGGAGCCATCCCTGCCTTCTGCTGCCTTGCCCATGTGATGTTAGAAGACAGGGAATGAGGGAATGAACTTTCAGCATGGCAGAGCTGCATGACAGCAGCTGAGCATGTGAGAGAATCACAACAGAGAACAGACACTGGTGTTTCCTTGTTTCCTGCATTTCATCTGGAAGAAGCACAGACTTCCCCACGCAAAGAGGTCAGTCTGGTCCATGGATGTAACACTTTCAGATGGTCCATGAAGACATCAGCAGTGAAACAGACACTGATATCTCTGCCACACCGTTCATAAGGTCTTCAGGTTCCTGCTTTCATAGCAACTGCTTTAGGCTTCATAGAGAACAATCCTAATGTATTTGCCAAATTTGCTGTTAAGGAGAAGGAGACTGAAGTCCTACAGATTTCCCAGGGCAAGCTGTTGCTTCTGAGCTTCACCTGACTCACCAGAGCCATGGCAGACTGGGACTCCCCACAGCTCCAGCAGAGAGTAAAACACATGCAGAGCCAGGATACTCCTCACTCAGCCATCCCCTGCCATCCTCCAGTGAACAACAGCACAGGGGGAACCATCTGCATGCCTCAACCAGCTCACAAACACCATCCAAAGCCAACTGCTGCATAGGGATGTCCTTCTCTGTTGGAAAACTTCAGCAGAAACAATCTGACAGTAACACTGATTCCCTTTATCTGAAATGTAATCACAGCACATTATAGTCTGGTAATACAATGACAAGTTTCCTAGGAGATGACTGCCACGCGCCCTGACTATTTTTAAAAATGAGGTTTCTCAGAACTAATTTTCATCTCAAGTTGACATGCTACACACACACATTGACAATGCCACCACTGTGCCTCCCATCCTTTGTGTGGGTCCAGATAACCCAGCTGAGACCTTGGACAGCAGGGACAAGAGCCACCATAAAATGGCCCAAGAGCTGATGAGGGTGGGAAGCGGAGAACAAAACTCTTCAAACCTGACAGCAGTAATTTCTGTGTTTCTTTGGAAGCTGTTGCATAATTTCATGGACAGAAAGGAAGCAGCATATTTTCCTCCCAAGTGACCTGCACTCCAGAAGTTTAAAGAACCCCAAAGAGATTGCAGGAGAACACTGGCAGAGCAACAAGGAACAAGCAGGTTTGCAGGAATTGCACTGTAAAGTTTACCTGAAAGCCAGTTCCCAAAAATACTGCAAAAAACAGGCCACTGGCAGCAGGCTGAGGAGCCAAGCTCTGTGTGGTCCAGCTGGCAAAAGCTGCCACTTTTGCCAGGTGGTGTGGGGTAGAAATGTGCTCTGGTTGATACACCAGCCTACTGAAGAGATGGGCTGCAGAGTATTCAAAACAGGTTAAAAGTTGATTAAAGAAAAAAAAATCAGAAAATATTCAGGAAATTTGGCTTCCTAGGGAGCTTCTGTTTATTGTCATTGAAAGGGCTTGAGGGGAAGAGGGGTTGGACACTTGATGCTGACAGCAAGGGCACAAGTTGATCCCTGGAATTTAGGAATAAATCAAAATGAGACAGCATCTCTGCTCACCATGATCATATGGGGAGGTCCACCATGAAGAAATAATCTTCGAGTCCATTAAAATATGACCATTCAAAAGGATGTATGTGAAGTTGTTGGAATAGCAGAAAAAACATGGTACTTCCTTGGGGAAAAGCTTTGCTTTCTTTCAGGGGTAGGAATTTAACTTTAACAAAGAGCATAAGAAATGGAGCTCATGTAGCACAGGACTTTCTCCCACCCTGTTTATCCCCCAGCCTCCAGCAGTCAGAGATTCAGAAAAGGGATCTCTGTTCAGGTGACAGTTGTACTGACCCATTGTGTCTCAGCTACCTGACCTGTACTAATCTCTGTAACTCATTTTCCCCAACCCATTCACACTTTAAATTTCAGTCTCCTGCAGAATTAAGCACAATGAAGTACAAATTATATGAGAAAGCATACTTCTTTGTCCATTCTAAATTTGATGTTCAGTAATTTCTTTCCATAACTCTCCAGTGAAAGAAATTTTGAATATGTTAAGTAACCATTTTCCCATGTCACATGATGGGTTTTAATCACAAATATACTGAATGGTTTTTAAACTACCATTTACCACTTAGAGTCTATTAAAACATGACCAGACAAAAGGATGTACTAGGGGTTGGCGCTAGAAACAACCAGCAAAAGGAGTGTGCAAGAACTAGATTCCCCCTCATGCTCCATGGCAAGAAACTCTCAACCTATAGTAGGAGACATGAGACAAACCCATAATTCTTAGGAAAGAAAGTATTACTTTTTACACTGAGTTAAATCTTCAGTGTTGTGTTTAGTTTTAAAGGAATACCTGTAAAGCTGCTAAAACAAGAAGTGAGAAGGTCCTGGGAGACAGAACCAGGTGAGCTAAAACTTGCAGGAAGCATAAGCACTGTTTGAAAATATTGATGCTGGAAACAGAGATCACATTTACCCCAGGTAAATAAATTCTTGAAACAGAGAAGTCTGGCAGGCTAAGCAGCCAGGCAAGAGAAAGTGTGAGAAGTAAGACAACATCCTCAAACCCAGAAACTATGTGTCCAAATGAGGAAGAAAAATGGATTTCAAGATCTGGTGGCTAAAATATAAGAACTTCAAAAGGTGGGGAAAAGCACCTAAAGAACAGTTGCACCAGGCAGGCAACTCAACAAAGACTTATTCTGCACGTATGAGAAGCCAGATGTGTGCTAGATAACTGATGGACCAGGAAGAAAGCAACTACAGATGCAACATGAATAAACCCACATGACTATCATAAAAAAAAAATAAAAATCAGGGGTTTTGTCATATGTGATCATTGCAGGGAGGTTTGGGAAGGTTCTTACACTGGAAACCTTCTTTAGAAGGTTGGTAAAAGGGGTTATAGACTGGACTGACCCAACCATTCTAGGGGAACGTGGGCATGAAACACAGGCTGGAGTCTCCCTCTTACAGCGTTACAGGTACCCAAAATTTAGAAGGCAGCTAACATAATGCAACTTTAGAAAAGGGATGCAAAGGAATAATTCAGGAGTTAAAAGATTACTCCAGATTAGCAAAACTGACATCAGCAGGCCAGTAAAAACTATACAGAAGCATACCCCTCTCACCAACGATACAATTTCTGAACACTTTGAACAATCTGATAAACTGAGGCCTTAGAGAAGGAAATCCAGGCTTCATAAATGCACTGGAATACTCTGGAAGGATCAACAACTAAGCAGATGGGAAATGCTGTTGATGTGGTTTATTCGGACTTCAATGGGTGCCTCAGTGTAGGAGCCCTGAGCAGATGAGCTGTCAGGGGATGGGAGAAACTTCTTGCAAGAACAAAGCAGTGGTTAGAAGACAGAAAACAGCATGGAATAAATGGTAAATCTATTTAATATTCAGTGCTAGGGGTCACTAAGAAAGCAGTTTGCCACAGCCTGAAGACTCTGAGTTGTTGAGATCCTTCTCCTCGCCTCAGGATATGGTATCAGGGGGCG
Source organism: Cettia cetti (assembly GCA_013401135.1). Lineage (NCBI taxonomy): Eukaryota > Metazoa > Chordata > Aves > Passeriformes > Sylviidae > Cettia > Cettia cetti. The sequence goes on from VZUI01074061.1 coordinate 39,011, forward strand.
TGACAGTGGTGATCAAAATCATGAAACAGGGACATTATGAGGAATTACTGAATCAACTGCAACTTTGCAGCCTGGAAAGGAAAACTGAGGGGGGCAGAATAAAGCTGAGTGGAGCAGGGAAGGTGGTCACTGTCCCTTCTAAGGCAAGGATGGGATGACAGCACATGAGGGTGGGTAGCAAGGATACACCTCAAAACTCTTCATCCAGCTTCTTTCCATAGGACACAGTGGCCATTAGCAAGGATTCAGGAAACAACTAGATAAATACTGGTTATAAAATTCATCCAAGACCACTAAAGGCACCATTTGAGTGTCAGAAAATACCTGCACATGTCTCATAGAACACTAGGGGAATATCCACGGTATTATAATTACATTATTGCTAAATGCTGACCTGTACATTCCTCCCCAGACATGGTCTGCAGGGAGGGAGCAGTGCATGAGCTGCATTTTTGGTCTGACCCAGCACAGCTGCTCTTAGGGTTGATCAATCAGCAGAGCAGCAGAAAACAGCAGCTCATAAGCATAAATGCAAAATGCATGGACAGTGAAGCAATCACTGAGACAGACAGGAACTTGCTTTGGGTTAAAAAAACAAAGGCCAAATGCTTGTAAAATACTGCCTAATTCCAGTAACTGCATTTTCACCTAAGCAACCCACATCTAGTAGTACATCAGACATGTAGTAATAAAGACAACCTCTGACTTCAGAGGATTAGTGGAGAACTACCACAAGATGTCCAGGGAAAGCACAGTTTTCAAAGCTGCATCAAAAACACATGGAGGAAACAGTCTCTGTGATCTTCTAGGACTGATATCTGTGGAATAAACAGAGCCCCTGTCTTCCTTTATCTTTGCTGTAAGTGATGGGCCTTTTATTACCACTGCATATAACAATCATCTCTTCCTTGTGGGATCAGAGCAGTTAGTTATACTAAAGTTCACATCCCCAGGTTTAAATGCCATACATCAATCTGCCTTCACATCCCTGCAGCTAGAATAGCCCGAACTCTCACAACTTCTCATGTATTTATCCTTAGAGCACCCTCATGGGATTAGGCAGTGCTGTTACAGGTATGAAATACATGGGAATTAGGGCAAGGAAGGTCATAAAACAGATTAACCCCAGGTCTCCCCAGGTCATCACCCATTACTGAACTGGGAGACTGTCTTCACATGCTGCCAGATCACACACAGCCTCTTCCTGTCTACACCTTTTGCTTTAGCCCTCCTTCTCTACCACAGGCTGCTTCCCCACTTTTATCATCTGTGATAAGACTAAAGCTCAGTTCTTCCCCAGAAAAGAGATTCACTTAAAAGCTGACATCATTTCCCCCCACATCATTCCATGAAAATTTAAAATTGCAGAAGTGTTTCTTGCTTTCTACATCACACACTGCTAAAGCTGCAGTAAACAAGCAGAATCATCAACCCCGTGAGTCGAGCAGTAAACTTGTTTATTGGACCCCCATGTTTGCCACTGAACTTGTTTTCCTAACTTTAGCAGGGTAAATACCCTTTGGCTGAGTCGCCATTAGAGTCTTTATAAAGAAGAAAACCTTTTCTCTTTGTTGACAAAAGTCTCAGAGTGGCACAAAAAATGTTAGCAGGTGTTCATGTTTAACTTGTCTTTGTGGGTTTTTTAAACCTGAGATGCATACAGTGATTGAGAATTACTGTTTATTCATTTCTGTGTAATAGGAGAAGCAGCATTTCATCTGTCTCATCCATATTTAATAGCTCCAGGCACAACAACCATGAAAGGTCTATTTTTTTCCCACTAGTGAAAATATTATTATTATTACTACCACCATGACTACATCTATATTCTGAAATTATTCATCCCTGACTTTCTATATTATTTCCATGTTATCAGTGGGCCAGATCCTTTCCTTGTACTTATCTGAGTTACTGTGCTGATGAAGCTGTACTGATTTGTGCTATGCTGAGTCACATCAGCAAAGGACAGAGTCAATTCAAAGTTTTCAAAGCTTTTTGGCAATATAAACCAGACTGAATTTTGCTGCCCTAAGGATGGGAAGGAACCCTTAGAAGGTACCCATTTGCTGCTCCTGTTTTTACCAGGAATGTTGTTTAGGAAGGTCCATTCCTCTCCCCCAGGCTGAGCTCTACCATGTCCATTTTCACACTTACCCATCTAGGCACACACACAGGGTGAAAAGTGATGCCAGGAATGGTCTCTGCAGTTTTCCTTATGTCACCCATGCCTAGAGAACACCTCTGCTCCCAAAATGCCCATTAAATATGAAGGATGGCATCTAATTTCCATCCAGCATAGTAGAGCAGCTCAGGGTCTAGTCTGACAGCTCCAGCACAGCCCAGGCTGTGCATTGCCCTGTTTAATCCCAACTCCAAGACAGGATACAACTCAAATAAACTAGAGGCATCCCTCCAAGCATCATCCAATAAATCACAACAGCCTGGACTAATAAATGGTCCAGAGTGCCATTTATCCACTTAAGCAGAAACAGAGGAGGTATAACCATGCAAGTAGTTTTTTTCCCTCCCAGTGGTAGAAGAGGACCTCAACAAACTCCAAGGAAACCTCTTCTTCCTCACCTGACCTTGGACCCCCATGTAAAATACTGCCTAATTCCAATAACTGCATTTTCACCTAAGCAACCCAGTCATCTAGTAGTACATCAGACATGCCTCCAGCACACCTAGCAACCATGCAGTGCCAATTCCAACCACAGAAGCAATTAAGACATGGGTTTTTCTGGGTATTTGTTCCTGGGAAAAATGTTCCCTGAGTGTACCATTAAAATGTTAATCATAAAGCTGCTGAGGCCCTCTTCTCCAGGAGGTCACTAGTCCAAACACAGACAGTGTCAGCAGTCCCTAGCACGTCACCACAAGTTGTTTACCCAATAAGAAACAAATTTAATGGATTCAACCCAGTCGCATGCTGAAACCTACAAAGCAGGAACTGAGATAGGTCCCTCAGGAACAGCAGCTCTGCCAGGGAGCTGCAAACACATGGGCAGCTTCATACAGGGGTTTGCCCTTCCCAGGGCAGGACTGATGAGTGCTGGTAGCACAAGGGTGACACTGAAGCAGGCACCAGGATGATGCTTGATGCATCAAGAATAGTCTGTTTAGTCTTAACTCCAATTCAGGAAAGGAAAAAACTCACCCCATATCCCCCACAATTTTTTTCAGCCTTATTTGCTTAAGGAAGCTAAAAAATCCCATGTTAAACACATTCAGGGGCTGAAAGTTATGATTAAAGAAACAGCACTGCAGAGGAGATATATATATATACATATATATATAAAATACACACTCACACATGTATATATATACACACATAAAAAGAGACACATCTTTTTTCCTATTACTTGTAATTTGGAGATAGAACAAGGTTGGGGGTGGAACACTCATTATCCCCTTTCCTCTGCATGTGTAGTTCTCATTAGGGCCAATTAGGATGATAATCACATCTGAAAGGAGGCTACAAGCCAACCCACGTGATCAAAGCAGAAGTAAACACAACTCTAGGGAGCTTAGGGAGCATATGGTTTCCTCTCCCAAGTTCTCCAAGCTCGTATCTGGCTTGGTTCTACCTGAAAGCGCAGTCCTGTGTGACATTATCTGGGAGAGCATCCCACCTGGGAGGAGATGAGGTGGTACCACGGGTCTTCAGGGACCCACGAACCTGTAACAGGTCTCAGCATGCAGGAGGAGAGAAATTAATTGCTCTCTCCAGTGTTTTTTCCATACCTAGTACAAGGCATTACAGATTCTACATTAGGAATCAATATGTTGCTCAGGGTGAAGTTAAAGAGAAAATCCATCTGAGTTCAGTGGATGCAGACCCTGCACTCAGCTCTCAAATGCCTTTTCCACCCTCCCTCCCCAGGGTAAAGTGGTGAGCACAATTTTAATGGGAAAGTCTGGGTGAGCTTTCTGCACATTGGTGCTGCCTCTGTCACCCCCATCTCTAATATCTGCAATGCCTTCCCCATCCCAGCTGCCTCCCAGGTGACTCCGTGCAATTACATTCCTAATTGTGCCACAGTGGTGTTCTCTGGGATGTTACACCACTGTTTAATTTATAAATGTCAATTTGGAAGCACAATACAATGAGGAATTACCCGCATCAGACACAGAGCAGTTCCCACTTATGAATAGGTAAGAAGGCAACAAAAATAATTAAGTACTTAACAAAGAGAGAAGATGAGGGAATGCAGGCATCCCTTTAGTGCAACCCGTCCAAATTTTACACGTGCTCAATTTTGAGCTGTTTAAATGAAAGGGCAGAAGTAGCCAAGTGCCAGGTTTAATATTGGACATGACATTGCACAGTCTGTGCCTGTTTGGGAATTTATTTCATATTTAAATCTCAATTAATCAGTAGGACTGCCTTGACATTTAAAAATCCAAACAAAACACTTCAAGCACTGCTCTATGAAAAGCATCTGTAAAAGCATCTTCTTATTCCACTGACCTGCTCATTCTTTGCATCCTGAATAGCATCTTCAGGATGAGAAAAATAAAAGAAAATAAATAAATTGAGATGTGTTGATTTTTACCACAATTCTCTTTGAATAGTCAGTCCAACTAGCAAAAGTGCATTTGTTCTTCTTGTACATCATTAACGGAGCACCTGCAGAGACATCTGAGCTAGTTTTGAATTAGGAAAAAAAGTTCTTGTGCAAGAGGAAAAATCGCCTCATACCAAGCTCTGAATCACCAACAATGATGCTTTCAGACTGTCTAACTCCTCTATACAGTTGATCCCAAGTGACATAAAACATGAGAAGAGGGCAGATGCCAGAAGCAGCAGCTGAGGAAATGGGGAAGGAAGAGCTGCATGGATCATCCTTGGTTCAGGCCATGGACACAAATAAAGATTTGCCCATCGGCCATCCCAGCCTGCCACAGGCAAAGTCACAGCACCGGCTGCAGCCAGAGCTGGGTCAAGGAGGCACCCCTTCCTGGGCTGACACTGCTCCTCCTGCATCAACCCTGAGACAACATGGAGAAGAATGTGAAGAGCACCAGGGAAAAGCACCAGGCATGAGGTAGATTGCTTTAGGTCCCAGCATTTTCTTTGACTCCAAGATTATGGATATTACTGTAGCATGACCTTCCATTCCCCCCGGGCTGGGCTGGCGCACCCCACACCCCCTGCACAGACCCACCGTGTTCCAGGGGCTCCAGGGGAGCATTAACAAACAACCCCACATTTAAACGTTCCTACTGTCTGCTTCTCAGTGGCATCACATCAAAGATGCTGGTGGCTGCCAGCCCAGCTCTGTGTGCCCAGCTCGAGGCTCCTCACACCACAGCCAGGCTTGGAAACAGCCCCTTGAGATGTTGTTGCTCATCAGCCAAAAAAATCTCAGCCTGGGTTTCTCAGCATCTAACTGCACAAGCACGACCATAAAGAAGCTCATACTTTGCAGGTTTCCAGCCCTTCTTCTTTCATGTTTATCTCTAAATGCCACGTGCAATGAGCAACTCTGCAGAGGGTTTGTCCTCTTGCCTGAATGGAGATCACCCTGCACTTGCCCTGGAAGCAGAGCACTGTGGTGCTTACACACACACAGCCACAAAAGTTAAACTGAGCAGGAGAGATAAAATGGCTTCAGTGCTTTCACTTTTGTCTGCCTGCTGTGGAAATTACAGATCCCCTCAACCACCTGTCTGTGTAGAAGAAGAGAAGACCCACACACTGGGTCAAAACAAAGGGCAGCTCTAGTAAAATGCCTTCCAGCCTGTAACAAATTCCTGTATGAAAAGCATAAAAAAAGAGAAAATATGAAGATATTCCTGATTCACTCTCTTGACCTCTTAAGGCCAGCAATTCAGAGGTTTCCAGGGTGCAAGGGTGCACTGGGACCATTGTGTGCCCACCCAAGCAATGGCCTCTTGCACGCAGATGAGACATTTTCTCACACACACAACTTGGCAGGGTTTCAATGTCCTGCCAGCTCTCAGACAAGCAACACACTGCAGCTCTGCAGGGAAAAGCCAAAGAAGTGCCTCAGCTGGTGCCAGCTGCATGCCATTGATGCTAATGGACTTGTTGTGCTTTATACCAGCTGATGATCTCCCTTTTTCCCTTTCTGCCTTCTCAACAGATTTTCTAGTGCTCAATATAAAAAATATCCATCAAAAGGATAGATCTAGTCCAGCAAGGGCTGTGACACTGGTTTATGTCTGTTACAGGAAGGTGTAAGAGCACTGCCATAGAGCTGTAACAGAGTACACCAGCCCCAGGAAAACTTTGTGCTAACCCTCATTACTTAAATATTGGCTTATTCCTTGAAGATGGGGCTTTCTATCCTTTGAAATCCTTTGGGTTGTTGTCATCTTGCTAATGTCTGACATTATGCCAGGAGAAAAAGTGTGGGACACGCTGTAGCCCCTCATCCACCTCAGCACACTGTCAGTCTCACTTGGGACACTGCTTCTCCACCCTGCTTTAAAGAATGCAACTGCAATTATTCCTATAAAAACCAAGTTCATTTTAAATCACTGATAATGTCAGCAAGCTCTATCCCAGCCACGCTTTCTAACAAAGCAGTGACCTCAGTGAAAGATGAAGGGAAGATCTGAACTCATTTGGACACACAACTCCAAATTTCTTCCATCAGTTCCATCAGTTCATTACTCAAGATGACTTTAGCCCCCAGGTGCCTCCTGCCCCCATTTCCAAGTCCTGGAGTCATCAGTGGGTGCAAACTATCCGAGGGTCTTCCCCAAACTGAAGTGCTGATGACATCTCTAACTGGCAGGAGGATTTCAGCAGCACCATTACCCCCACAGTGAGTCATCATCTTGGCTGAGCCCATTTCAAGTCCTTCCAGGTTGTGTTTTGTGCTGTGCTAACATGCTCAGTGGAGAGCGTGTCCTCCGCTACAGAGCGAGCCACAGAAACACTGTCACAGAAAAGCAGTTTTCTCATTTCCTTGTGACCAGGGAAGCCAGCTCCAGTCCCCAGCTCTGATGCAGAACGTCAGCAGGAGAGCTATTAAGTATTTAGGGTGGGAAGCTCCAGCATCAACCAAAAATACTTCCATGTTGACAGGACTTATGGGATCAGCCAGTATCTGAGAGCCCTATAAACCTTCCCTGGAGTGCAACACAACACAAAACCAAAGGGTTTTCCCTGAATCAAAGATTCAGAGCAAAGTTCCTACTTTTGTCAGCTGGTGGCTTCAAGTTCCCACACTGATCCATGCTTGGCAAGAGGAGAGAAAAAGCTCCTTATTTTTCCCACCCTCTTTCTGTGTGGGATTAGAGATGGGCCCAGGAGACACAGATTTGCTGGTAAAAACCTCCCCTTTGATCAGTTTAGTGAATTCTGAGAATCTGCAGTTAAAACCTCTAAGTCCGGTACATCCCAATTAGAGATAATCCTAAAATATAAGGTTTGCATGAAGATGTGAGCATTTTCTGGTGCCTGGAAGGGAAAAAGAGGGAGTTTCTTGTTTTATTATCAATGCTTATCCTGTCATATTTCATACCAAGAACAGAGGTCATGTGCTGTTTGCCCTTCCCTTATTTTATGGAGAAGAAAGTAGAAAGGACACATTTAGAACAGAAAAGAAACCCAAGTAGAACATGGGTCAAATGAAGTTTGGTGCCTATTTTTCCCACAGGAAAATTTGCCAAGGAAAAATAAAAGTAAATCCAAGAGGCAAGTACAAGCTCTACATGATGAATTTTTTTTCCAGCTACTTTTAAGGCATAATTTCATCATGCAAAATGAGAAAGAGAGATAATATGTCTCTCTTTGCTCCATAAGTCTGTCACTAAAGAAATTTTCAGCTGGTTTATTCATTTTCAGGCTCTCTGCCCTGATCTTTCTTTCTCCCTTTTATTACCTGTGTTGAGGCTGCAGTGCCACTCACTCACTGCTGAGCTGCAAAGTTGACTCACTACAGCTCCTTTTTTATTTCTCACTGATCTCATTGAATTATTGAAAAGGGTACTGTCAAGTTGAAAAGAATATATCTTCAAAAATAAAATAAATTTTCTTTCCTGAGTTCTAAATGGCACCTCAAACCATATATTTAAGGACAAAAAAAAAGAAAAAAAGAAATAGTAAGAATTTGCAGGGGACTCATTTTCTTAACATTAATAATGCCCTTGGTTTTCTTTTTGCACATTTCAGTCCAGACAACCTAAGTTCATCATCAATTTCTAGACAACTTCACTCTCTGCTTCTCCTATACTTGCAGTAATGATATTGCCAAGTATCATAAGTTTGTCCTCAGCCCTTGGGTACTTGTGGGCATTTTTTGTAAAGTCTGAGCTTGTAAAAACATGAGTAATGCTGTGGGTCAGCTCTCATTTTTATTTTGCTTTATTTTGGTATCTGGTAGCCTTCAAGCTTACAGGGAACAGTTTGGCTGTGTGGCTCAAGTACACCCTAAAGGCTCGAAACCAAGAACCCAACTGAAAATTTTATATAATCTCATTATTTTTAGAGAGATTTTTATGATTCCAGGAAGACTGGATGATTTCTTGGGTTTTTAACTCTGGAACTTGCTTTCTCTAGAGTTTTAGATTTAGCATCTGAATTTCTTTTATGCTGCAGGTCCTTATAACCAACATGTAAGTACAAAATGTTCAGAGCTCAAAACTTGTCTCTTTTTCCTTCCCTTTTCACTTGGGAGCCCAACACCTCCCTGGCTGATGGGAAACCAGAGCAGATGATGTTGATGAAATTCCTTTATTCTTCTATCCCTACAACCACAACCTTAGTCTAAGTTTGCCAATTACCAGAACCAGGCACCTTCTAGAAACACTATTATACTAAAAACAGGCAAAATCCACATTGCTTTTAAGGCCATAATTTCTTGGTAATTAGACTGGTATAAAATGAGCAAAACCACAGTGCTGCTACTCAGTCATTAATCAATATTTGAAGAGAGTGCTCAAATTCTGGGTTTATAGAGTAAAGGTGAGTGAGTTTGTCATAAACATTGAACACACTGCTGACAACAGAAAGATGCTGAGCATTAGCAAAAAGACATTCATAAAAGCTAGCACGAACTGGTCAGGAATCTTTATATAAAACTCTTACAAGAAACTGTTCAGTGAAAAGACAGAACCTGAGATGAAATGAAACTAAAAAAACCCAAATGCCTTCCCCCTGACCCCCCGCCCCAGAGTCCACACTTTTTTCCTTGTTAGAAGTTCTTTTGGAACCTTGTTATAAAATCCAGCAGTGCATCATCTCTCCAGCAAAGACTTTTCTCACAAGACTCCAGGAATAAAAACAAAAAAAATACTGTTCAATCAACCTACCTCTAGGGCATATTTACACAAAGGTTTTTATTGCCTTTCAACTTGATATATTGTTTTCAATACCTAACTGAAAGGTAAAGGTATTAAAATATACATTGCAGTGCAGTTTATTCCAGAAGAGCTCCACAGTGCATCCTGAGCAATGCCCATGAAGACATCCAATTACTGCTTGTTCCAAACCTGACCCCAGCTGTGTAACCAGGGCTGAAACTGCAGACATGCAGCACAGGAATTAATTTCTTCATTTTCACTGCAAACCTGGTGCAGGAGAGAACATTTCAAAAATCATTTTGTTTACTCTGATTTGAGAAACTTTGGGCCACACTTTTTAAATCTCTTATGTGAGTTGTGGGTGTGTGGTATGTATGAAGGTGACTGCAGACAGAAAAGAAATAAACTGCACTGTTTTCAACAGGGGTGGGTTGAGGGATGTGTCTCCCTGGGCCAGGCTACATGTCACATCTTTTGAGAATTATTCAGATACAGCAAAAGCTTTTCAAGATCTTAACTACTAATAGTAGGGGCTCTAAAGGGATAAAACTATTCTCTTAAAGATTTTAATTTCAAATGTTGATAAAAAAAATCAAGTGAGAACTGACTGAATGAATCAATGGGAACCTGAGGCTAGCTTTACCATGTTCACTTCCTCAGTGGAGATATAGCTCCACCAAGGCTGTCCCACAAAACCCTACACAGGTTCTGCCATGGCAACACATCTTCAGTGGGCATTGCTCATACTTGGAGGGCTCACCCAAAACCAGAGCTCAAGCACCTCAGGCCTCCTACAAACACACAGTTTCTCCATGAGATGCTTAAAATCTCAACAGTATGACTAAAAGGGTGAAGATGCACAGGGAAGTTTTTTCTCCCAGGAAGTGGCTCTCAGAGAGAACTCCAGCTATGACTGTTACTGAATTAAGACAATTAATCCCTGGAATGAATGTGATGTGATTGCTGGGTGTGGGAGATGGCTGCTTCTCTGAATCAGCAGGTAGCAGCCTTCCAGAAAGGCCCCAGAAATGCATCTATCCTCTTGGATGCACAGACTAGACAGCATGGACAGAACCATTTTTTGCTCAAGAACTGAAAGGCTGCACAGTCAAAACATCAGTTGAATTTGATTTTTCACACAGTTGCTATATCTTGTTAATATAAATGTTAGTATGCACTTGGTCCACTTGATGCCATCACTGATTGCAATTAGATGCTTCTAACCCAGACTTCAGCATAACACAAATTGTACTATTTGTTAAAAAAATGCCCTTTCAAGAATAAATGTAATCTCTTCTTGTGCTCTCTGCCTTCATCACCCTCCAGTGCCTGTTGCCAGCTCTCATTATGTTTGGTCCTCTCATTTTAATTATGCCCACTGTACAAGAAGGACCTTTCTAATTGGTTTGTCTGTAGAGCAGAATGTGTAGTCACTCACAAATGACAAAGAAATACATGCAAACATTAAACATTTTTAAAATGGGTAGGCATCCAAAATAAAATGATACTTTGGAGAATGACTGGTTACCAACTGGATAAATCCTGTCACTGTTCAAGTTAATAAAACAAATTTCTTGACAGCTGTTAGGCAATTTTTAGCAAAGTTACAAGGGTGTCACTATAGCTAATGTTGTTAAAAGCTTTGATTAGTTATAAGAACAGATTCCTAGGTCTAAATCAAAGCTGCTTACTGAAACTGGGGAGATAACTGATGCTCACAATCAGAAAAACAATCTTTGACTCAGAGAAAACTCTACATAAGGAAGAGGACATATACACTAGAAAGTAAGACAAAACACATGACTTTTTGCATGCTTTCTGGTCCATCTTGAGCAGTGACCCCATCTGAGCAGAGATCTTTCCTGTATGCTCAGGCTGCAAAGAGATGGCAGGATTGCTGCTGACCCAGGTGACAGCAGCTGGTGTGAGCATGCAGCCCTGCCTTATTGCACTTGGGGCATAAATCACATCTGCTTTAATGCATTTACTCTGGACAAGGAGCTCTGTTTTCTGGGTGCTGTGACAGCAGAAATAACACTGCACATAATGACAGAAAACAATAACAAAAAAGAAATGCATATGAAATAGGAACCTCCTGAACCACTGGCAGCACAGAGGACACTGTGCAGCATTTAGATGAGGCTGATACTCACTGCTGTATTTATGAGTGAACATTATTTCTTCCTATGCAGATGTTTGCATTTCCCCTTTGGAGAACCTCCTTGAAACACAGAAACCCAGTCTCATTCCCCACCCTTCCTAGGAACAGCCCCTGCTGTGAATATGCACAGTAGCTAAAAACTCAAACCAGCTATGGGCACGCCCTGGTTCAAGGCTCAAGGGGATTATCCTTGTTCAGCTGCTGACCCATCCTTCCCTGTCACACAGCCTGCACTTTGGAGCAAAGAAAGCAAACCCATAAAGAGGAAGGAGATATGCTGGCTTGAATTTTCAGAAATGTGGGTCCTCCTGTGGAGCTGACAATCCCTCAAAGACCCAATTCCCAGAGCACAGCCCCTGTCACCCTCCTACAGGGAGAGCTGCAAGACAGGACTCCATTGGAGTCTGGAAAAAGGAAATGAAGCTGGGCAAGAGTCTGGAGCACAACTCCTGTGAGGAGCAGCTGAGGAAGCTGGATTGCTTATCCTGGAGAAAAAGAGGCTCAGGGGTGACCTTACTGCTCCCTACAACTCCCTGACAGGAGGGTGTAGGCAGGTGAGGGTCAGGCTCTGCTCCCAAGCAATCATCGACAGAATGAGGGGACGACCTCAAGCTGTGTCAGGGAAGGTTTAGGCTGGATATGAGGGAGAATTTGTTCACAGAAATTCCAGACCTTGGAACAGGCCACCCAGGGAGGTGGTGGAGTGACTGTCCTTGGAGGTGTTTAAGGAAAGCCTGGACTGCAGCCATGGTCTGGTTGGCAAGGTGGTGATAAGATTTGATGGTCTCAGAGGTCTATTCCAACCTAATTGACTCTGTCATTCTGTGATGAAAACCTCACTGGAAAGTACAACCCACGTGCTATACAGCCATACAACAGCTGAGGGATGAATTTGGCCTGAGTTAATTTTATAAGCCATTTTTAGAGTAAATAAGTTTCATTAAATCTCATGCAAAAAGCATTCAACCAAAGGCAAATTCACATCAGTGTACTTGCTTAGCCTTAATTACATTATTCCCTTCTTTCTGTAAAGATGCATTGCTCTCAAATGCAGAGGGATAAACATGATGTTGTAATATTAATTTGTAGTGAGTGATATAATTAGTTACTTCTCAGTAAATGTGAAAATATTAGGAAAATCACATTGGTTTGCTCAGTTGGCAGGTGGAAACTACTGCTTCCTTTCACATCTCTGAAAAATTACGGCAGGTAGCACAGCTTCCTAAACCCATTTGCCTTGATTCAAATAGACAGATTAAATAATTAACCAGAATTAGAAATAACATCGAATATGTGCAGAGTAAGGAACTACAGGTGTTCACTGCAGGCTATGTCTGCTCTGATTTTAAGATGCCCATGACATCCAAAATCCAAATTCACATGTGAGAGCACACATAGTGTATCTTGGGGAAATTTTCTGGTAGACATATCTGATAGATCAAATAATCCTCTGTTCTTCCTTGCACACCTCTGAAAAATGTTCAGCAAGCCCTCCAGGTCTAATCTTTGTTTAGACAAATAAAGAGCTCAATTAACTACCAAAGCAAATTTTTGAATTCTTTTTGGAATCATTTTTAGTAGACTCAAGTATGTCTTGTATGCCAGCTCCTCCAAACAGGACACAAGGTACAGGTAATATCATCCTTCTGCTCCTATTCTTACTTTTTCCTGCCTTAATTTCAGGACCAGACCAAGACAAGGTTTACAAGCCCTTCACAACACTGATGAGAGGCAACAACACCTTTCTGCTGTGAATCTCAGACCTCTTTTATCAGATGTAAAAATCAGCTTTCTCTGCTGTCTTAATCCTTTGTCCCTTTGTAGAGGCCCCCTACAGTGATGGCAAGATTTCCTCCTGGAGGTGATAGCTTTGCCCTGTGGACATTCCCATCCTGAAGTAAATTCAGTGAACAACTGTGACGTGGTGATGACTTCTCTAGTCACACAATGCTAAATGTAAATTGATATCCTACAACAAGACTGCCAAGGAGACCAGTAATTTGGAAGAATTCAAAGCCATATACCAAAGGCAAAGGGAAAACAATGTATTTAAGTACTTGGTCAACTTGAAATCCAGTTTACGAACTATTTTCATCTCCAGTATTATACAACCTTAAAATTAAAAAAAGAAGCTTCTAGGAACAGCTTTTGGAATAAAATTGATTCAGTTGTTCTTCCATCCAGTGTACAAAATTGGTGCAATCAATCAATCAACTGTAAGACCAGAAAAAATTCAAAGCCATCAGTATAAGAAGATGATTTCAGCTGATCACTCAAATAGCAGCTTATTAAATCAGCAGAACAGAGAAATATTTGTGCAGAACATTTACCCTCAAAACGCTTTTCTTTTTTTTTTTAAGGACAGTAAGAGCAATACTCCCAGTAAAAAACTCTTCTTGTGTCATATTTAAAGGGAATCTAATTTGAGAAGCTACTCTTCTCTTAATGTAACTTGAAATGCCCCATATTGAGGCTGTTCCTTGGCCACAAGAGTAGAAAGGCATTTTCAAATTCATTATTTATAATGTGTGTGTATGTATGATATGATATATATGAGTCTATAGCAGCAGGGCTAGTGCTTGCCAAATGCAGTCATATTCACATCTCCTCTACTTGATTACAGTGAAAAAATTATTGCATCTTACTTCACAGAGGAGTTGTAACTGCCTGGATTTGTCAAAACTATGTGTACTTTAATAACTGAAACTCAATCACATCCAAATCACAAATGGATAAATGTAAAAGATAAACATAAACATCAAATAGAATCACTCTTTGCCCATTTGACAATATGCTCAATGCCAACAGGTGGTGAGGGATGGTAGCATGATTCATATCTTGGAACCTCCTCTCCTCCAAACCCTAGAAAGAGCCCAAGTGATGCTCACCCTATGCAGACACCAACACTGATGCAGAGGAAAACCAGCTTTTTTTTACCCTGCCTCAGTTCCTCCATCTGAAACATGGAATACCCAACAAAGACTGGAGTCAAGCAGAAACGGGACACTTGTACTGGTTTTGGCTGGGACAGAGTTAATTTTCTTCAGAGTATTGTACATGGGGCTGTGTTTTGGATTTGTGTTAGGAACAGCATTGATGACAGGGATTTCATTATTGCTGGGCAGGTCTTACACAAGGTCAAGGCCTTTTCTGCTCCTGTCCCCACCCCACCAAGGAGGAGTCTGGGGGTGCACGAGGAGTTGAGAGGGGTCACAGCCAGGACAGCTGACCCCAGCTGACCCAAGGGATATCCCAGAACATACAGAGTAATGTTCAGTTCATAAATCTGGGGGAAGAAGGAAGAAAGGGAGGTACATTTGGAATGATGGTGCTTGTCTACCCAAGTCACTGTTCCATGTGATGCAGCCCTGTTCTCTTGGAGATGGCTGGACACCTTCCCACAGGAAGCAGTGAATGAATTCTTTCTTTTGTTTTGCTTGTGCATGCAGCTTTTGCTTTACCCATTGAACTGTCTTTACCTCAACTTCTGAGTTTTCTCACTATTTCTCTTCTAATTTCCACCCTCCACCCCCCATCATTCCACTGGGGGAAGATGAGCTGCATGAAGCTGGGTTTTCAGTGGAGTTAAACTATGACAGTTCTTTCTCTTGCCCAACATGGGGCTCAAAGAATTCAAGATAACAAGAGATTTGACTGAAACATGCTAGATTAAATATATAGTTGTTACTACTGATTAGCTATTAATTGGCAGACTCCTGTGCTTTCTATGGGGCTTGCTTCCCTCTCTGGATATTTGAGTCTAGTGCTCGTTAGTGACTGCTTTTTGCTTTCACTGCGTGTTGTCCTGCTGTGTGGCTTATCATCCTACTCTGCCATGCCTGGGAACATTCTGATAACAGCAACAGTGATGCAATCAGGCTGGCAGATGGCCAGGGCACCACTGCTGCTTCTGTGCTGCTGTACTGGACAGGCTGGGACCCCAGTGTGAACGTGATCTGTGGGCGAGCACATGTGGAGCAGGACACCCTGAAGTGTTCATAGCCATGTCCACACCAGAGCAGGTCCATCTCAGTTATGTCAGTGCCATGGTGGTGGCCCTTGGGGACACAGGTGCACCTCAAGGTGACTGGCTGTAGGTAAATCTGCACCACACCAGGTACACCCCTGGGAGAGGCCGTGGCTGAAAGATAAGGTTCCACGTGGAGTGGATACACCCTCAGGGACATCATGTGTGGATAAGGGCAAGCCAGAGCAGGAGCAAAGGTAAGAGTTCATTACAGTGTCAAACCCTGGCCCAAGGGCACCAGGGCTGGAGATTGTAATGGAAATACCTTTAAATTGTTGTGGGCCATGATTTGAGTTGTTAAAGGGATTCCTATAGCCTTGGAGAAGCTTTACAAGAAGCAACCTGACCTGAGCTGGCTTTCATGCCCAAAAGTTCCACACAGCACACCCCCTCTCCTGTCCCAAATGAACACCATGACAGATGGAGCCCAAACTCAAGAACCAAATGAACTCAACAGACATTTGATGGACATTTGTCCACATTTTATGGTAATTCTATGGACACTTTACAGGGGTGGTCCATAGACTAGAGAAATGATATTGTGTTTTATGTCACAAGATAGGAAGGGGGTGGTGCCTAAAGAGACTAAATTGGGTAGTGTGGTACCTCAGCATGATGCGAATGGTATGGAATAAGGGGTGGAGAATCTGTTGTTCCTCCCCTGGAAAGTGGTGAATGAATTCCTTCTTTGGCTTTGCTCACAAGCTCAGCTTTATTTTACCTATGTAACTGTCTTTAGCTCAATCCACAAATTTTCCCACTTTCACTCTTTCAAATTGCCTCCCCCATCCTGTTGCAGGGAATGAGATAATGGCTGTGTGGGGATCAGTTGCCAGCAGGATTAAACCACAACAAATTATTACTACTCTTCACTCACTCCAAGTACTTTCTCCTTCTCATTGTTCATCTTCATCATTTACCTGGTTTTGGACTGAGTGCTTTTGTTAAAGGGTTGATTAAAGGATAATTTGAAACAAGTATATTAATCTCACATTATGCCTAATTGCATTAGCTTCATATGTGTCCTCTAAGTATGATTTATATTTTGAAAGATGTCTAAGACTCTTTTCTATCATCTCCTTTAATGAGATCCAATCTCTGAGGCCTTTTTCTCTTTCTGACATCTTCATTCTCCATGAATTTTCTTTCTCTTGGAGATACTGAATTTCTACAAAATCTCTCTAAGAATCTTTGACACTGACAATAAAATGGCACTAAATCAATAAAACACTAAATAAAATAACTAAAATTAATATTACTTTCATTTACTATATTTTCCCTTAAATCTCAAAAAGATTTTTGCAAAAAGAAGGCAAATATTATTACATTTAACTGATGGAAAAAACAGAGGCAGAGATGGACCAAACATCCCATATTAAATTCCAAATATCGTAGGGACAGTGAGTCCCATTAGGAGAGAAGACAGGTTCCTGCCTGAGGTGAGGGGCTGCTCAATAAAAATAGTAATAGACACCAACTTCATCTTTATAGCCTCTAACTTTCTCAGCACGTTATTTCTTTAAGCCATTCAATAACTGCTAATAGGTGCCAGACTCGTCAAACCATTGAAATTATGTAACTTCCAAACCTGTCAGATTAAAGTATTGTTCTTCCCACAACCCCATTACTTTTAGTAACTACTTCCAAACCAGCTGCCTGTGTGGGAGCAAGCAAAGAGTCACTTCAAACAAACCTTCCAATGCACTCCTACAGAAGTATTAAAGTCAGCAAGGCCTACTGGGTGACCATTTTCTGATTTGTGAGATCCTGGCTGGATTTATCACAGTGTTCAGAGAACTTCACAGGTAAAATATTCAGAACATAGCAGGTCTCCAACGTTTCCAGCAAAAGGCCAAAAGGAGAAAACATTTGCATTACAGCACAGAAATTCCAAATCTCAACTGAGTACACTGAGATTCCTCCACACCCTTTGGAGATGGCATGAATGACAAAGTGGGATTAATGACTGGGAATGCCACTGGCATCCACAAAAGGCAACACGACACTGAAGAAGCATGAGGGAGGCGCTGACAGCTCCAAAAGGAACAGCTCAATTTCACAACCCTTATCTCACTGTAATTAATTTTGAAGCAAGTTATCTTTCCTTGTGACACTTCCACACAACTCCCAGCTCAGAGAATGCGACCCCAGGAGCCTACCAAAGAAAGATGTAAAATAAGCTCTCCTGGGTCAAATTCCTCATGACACATGGTTTGATTACACAGGAAAGATGCCCTGGTCTGCCTGCCTCAAGTTGTTTCGGCAGTTCAACAATTTTTCTTTCTGGGTAGATGCTGCCAAATCAACATAAACCCAGATGTGATCATTTTACTCTAAATTTGTAAACAGGCTAATAGCAAAGCAAACCATACTGACAGAGTGCCCTCTAACCCTGCTGTAACACCAATTTCCACATAGGTTTCTGCATCAGTCTGCTTTTGAAATTAGTTGGCGTTAGCTTGTATGATGTTGAAAAATTTGGAAGGAAAATCCAAAATCACCTGTTGAGCATGAAAATGAGCATTTACCTATTATTTATGTATGCAGAATTACATTTCCTGCCTGTCTCTATGAGGGATGGTGTGACCCCTGGCAGCAATCAGTCTTTTTCAGGAGCTTCAAAGTGTCTTAAGGGCAATAAAGATCACATTTTATTTAATTATTTTTTTTCTCTTTCTTTAGATTATGTAAGAACAACTATTTCAAAGCATGCAATACTGAAAGTCAGTGTGGGGGAAGATAAAAACAGGAAGGGAGATAACAGCACAGCTCTGAACCCTCACATGTTACATGAGATATGCCCAAAGCCCTGTGCCACCACATTCCATCCCCCAAAGCAAGGCCCCATTAAAGATCTTGGAGCCCCAAACTGGACCCACCACATGCTACCAATTTCCTCAGAAAATTCAGGTGGTCAGTCTAGTCCTGGTCTTCCTTTCACACTGACGGACAAAGAGAAGCAGAGATCAGGAGAATCAATCAACGAATATTCACGGCTGAACAAAACTCCAACATTTCTCTGTTAACAATGACAAAAACATGATGAAAAACATTAAGAATGTCTGCAGAAGCTGAGACAAGGGTGTGTCCTTTTCTTTCCTTTCCTAAAAACCAGTGGCTTGTCTAGGGCTGAACAGATTTACAGGCAAAAAAGCACTAATCTAGATAATGAAAAAAAAAGTGAAGATCTGCAGATCTACAGTCTGTGTGTGAGCTTCTCTTGGCCATGCAGAAGCAAGAAAATCCAGTGTCAACCTGGCAGATGATGACCCTTTTTATTTTCTACAATCCTACACAACACAGAAGTGCAAGAATGAACATTCAGCTTCTTCAACTCATTATCTTCAACAGGCTGTGCTGTGTCAGAATTAGCAAAGCACTCAGGGCTGCATGCAGCCAAGTCCCCAGAAACACCAGGCCAATCAGATACAAGGGACATAAGGGGCAATGGCTTATTTTCTTCAGATTAATGAGTACAGAGGGAAAAACAAGATACTTTACACCCTCTTTCTCCTATTCCATTTGAAGAATCATGGACCAGAGAAGATAATTTGTATTTACATCCAGTAAATAAATGAGAAGCCAGTGTGCTCCTAGGCAATCTGCAGTATGAAATAGCTTTCCTGGACAACTTTCAGGCCTTATCAGTTTGACAGAACTGTTTTATACACTTGGGACATGTGTTCTGGCTGAAGTGTGCCATGGGACACTGATAATTCATTCTGTCCCAATGTGTAAAACATTCTCCCTACCTCTGACACTCCACCAATGACATCCCCTCAATGACAGATATTTGTCCAGTTTCCCTGGTTTAAAAAAAGTCCCATCTTTCAACACATCTCTTTGGTAAACACACTGGGAAAATTAAATTATCAACATCAACACTGTTCACTTGGAAAAAAAAAAATCTCACCAATAATAAAATGTAAACTTCTGTTAGATGACAATAATTTCAGAAAAAGTCATGGTAAGAGATTGGCCAGGAGATTTAAGATCACAACCTAGTTCTGATTCACTCTTGTTTTGCTGAGTGATTCTGGACCTTCTGGGTGTTTCCCCACCTGAAGACTATACGTAAATACAGGTACTTTCATGGATTCCTTGGAGATCACAGAATGAAAAGAACTGGATAAGAGTTGTGCTATTACTTTTTTGCATTGAAGTTTCCTGTTTTGCTTGATGTGAATTATCATTCATTCACAAGTCATTATGTGGTGTGACCTGGAGGAGGACACTGAAACTGTCTGCAGGATATTGCCTAAAGGCACGATATCAGAGATCAGCCTGCAAAAAAATGCAGAGTTTAAGGGGATAGAAGTACAACAGAGCTGTACTTCATTAAGTGAAAACCCCACTGACTTTTAGCTGAGAAAATCTGCTGGAAATGATCAGGTATTAACAGAAAATTTATATTCAGTGTGTACTGTTTTCCCTCCCTTTTAAAAAATGAATGAAACTGTATGGCCATCTCTTCTTACTAGGAACTGGTGCATGCTCAACACTTAGGAAAAAACTAACCTGGAGTTTTAAATCACCATGTTTGGAAGGGAAGGATGATCTTGTGGTTAGAAGACTGAATTCAAGAGACCTGGCACCAAATCCCGTTGGGTCACAGGGCTACCCTTGGCACTCAGAGTTCTTTGGGGCACAGATTCTCCTTTCACGTTTATTTGCAATGGGCTTTAATTTCATGTGGCTCTCCATGCAAAACTTTGAGTTAAACTTGCAGGCAGTACACACTAATCTATGTAACACTAACATTCTTGAAGAAAATTTCAATCTCCTGTGTCTCCATCACGTACATCAAAATGCCAAGAACAAATTTCTCTGTTTCTGACATCCTTGGAAAGATGAAGAGTAATAGTAAGATATTGAATAATATGATTCATATTCCTGTTATTAAAAATAATTAAATATAGGGCTCTCCAAGAAGGGAAATGAGTGTAACTATGAAATTAATCAGTGAAGCTTCTGAAGTAAAAGAATGGGTTACTACAGAACAGCACTGAAGCAGGCTTAAAGAGTTTTTTCCACAAACCTTTTATATGAAAAACATGGATAGTTCTTGATAAAATTGCATCTTCTCTATGTTTTTACAATATATAAAGAAGAAGAAGAAAAAAAAGCTATACTTTTGATAAATATTTCTGAGAAAAAATAATATTCGATTTTATTTTCAGTTAAAACCACCTAAAAAAGAGGCCTATAAAATATTCACTGTTCTTACTACTAAGCAAGGGAAAGGGTTTTCCATCTTAAAGTGCTTATGCCATGCCAACAAAATTATCTTTCATGTAAGCCCAGAAAAATAAATAGGTTTGCAGATAAACTTGTCTTCAGCTTCCTAGAAAGTTTTTGCCTGTCAAAGAAGGCTGATTTCCCTAAATGTTGTTGAACAGCTTCTGCCCTGGGACTGCACTGTTTTTGCTCAACACAGCGAGAGATGCCCATTCCTCTGACTGACATCCTGCCCCTCACGTGGTCCAGCATGTTCCCAGCAGCCTCCCCACAACATTTTCCACCCAGGATGCTACACCCAGGCTGATGAGGAACCGAACTTTGCAGAAACACATCACTGCTAAATTCTCTCCCTTGTACAATCCCAAGCAAGGGATTGTATAATTTCCCATTGGAAGCCCTGCTGAGACATGAGCATGGGCTCCTCTCCTTGACCCCCTTGACAGTGCTGGGGTGGCTGCTGTAAGAGCAGCTCATCCAGTCCCTTCAGAGCTCCATGGTGCACAAACTGAGCACCCCCTTTATGGTACATGTCCCTGCAGGTTTGGTTTGCTTCTTACACATCAGCCTCCTGCTCTTTGCAGAAAATGCCACTTTGGTGACACCCACCGCTGCAGAAGTTTCAGTTCACAGGGGAATAAAAGCTCCAAGCAGAGAAATGCCAGAGCTCTGGGCTCACAAGCACAGAGCTGCTCCTTATTATCACACAGACAAGCTGCAGCAATTCCAGACATCCTCAGGCTCCCTACATCCATACAAAGGAGATTTGCTATTAAAAGTCTTTGAGAACGCTGCCAGCCATTTTTCTTTTTCTTTCTTTTTCTTTTTCTTTCTTTTTCTTTTTCTTTTTCTTTTTCTTTTTCTTTTTCTTTTTCTTTTTTTTTTTCTTTTTCTTTTTCTTTTTCTTTTTCTTTTTCTTTTTCTTTTTCTTTTTCTTTTTCTTTTTCTTTTTCTTTTTCTT
>VZUI01074098.1:0-17020 GCA_013401135.1 Cettia cetti
GATCATCCAGATTCTCCTGGAAGCCGGTTTTGCCATCAAGAAGAGCAAAGTCAAGGGACCTGCCCGAGAGATCCAGTTCCTGGGAGTAAAGTGGCAAGATGGACAGTGTCAGATTCCCATGGAAGTCATCAATAAGATCACTGCAATGTCTCCACTGATGAGCAAGAAGGAAATGCAAGCTTTCCTAGGAGCCGTAGGCTTTTGGGGAATGCACATTCCTGAGTACAGCCAGATTGTGAGTCCTGGTCACCCGCAAGAAGAACAATTTCCACTGGGGCCCTGAACAGCGACAAGCTTTCGCCCAGATCAAGCAGGAGATCGCTCATGCGGTAGCCCTTGGCCCAGTGAGGACAGGACCAGAGGTGAAGAATGTGCTCTACTCTGCAGCCGGGAGCCATGGTCTGCCCTGGAGCCTTTGGCAGAAGGTGCATGGCGAGACTCGAGGCTGACCACTGGGATTCTGAAGCTACAGAGGGTCCGAAGCCAATTACATTGCAACAGAGAAGGAGATCCTGGCAGCCTATGAGGGAGTTCAAGCCACCTCAGAGGTGATTGGCACAGAAGCACAATATTTCCTAAGGAGGTCCTGCCCCCTCCTTAGCAGATACCTGTCTTTCAAACCGAGACAATCTTCTAACACATATCTGAGATACTACCGTGGAAGTTTGTTAGTCAAATGACTTCTGTTCAGAATTGGCTCAGTTTACTGACTTGGACAGGGGCTCCTGTACAGCAGTTCAGGGGAAATCTCAATAGTCTAATTTGACACAGATACTCACAATTGAAAGTTATAGAAGTTTTGTCTGAATAAATATGGTAAAATTAGGATTTTAAATATTTTTTATCTTACCAGATGCCAAAGTCTGAATGTTAAAGTCATGCATGTAATGAAGACACTATTCAGAATGAGAGTTAAAATTTTGCATAACACTGCCATGCTCATTCATTGCCCTTATCTTACAGGACTATATGCAGGTGTAAGTTCAGAAGAGAAAACTCAAAATAATTTGAATTAAAATATTTTTATGTTGTTTTAAAGGTGTAAATTTAAAACTGACAATGAGCAACTGATGACATTATTACTGTACCATAAAATATTGCTTTTAACCCATTTTGGGGACTTAAAAAGTGGTAATAAATTCAGAAATACAAACCACTGAACAGCTGTAAAGAAGATACTAAAGGGGAAATGAAAACACAGGCATGGTATATCTTTATTCCTTACTAGTGATGCATGGAAGAATAACTGACAAGTTGCTATTATCATGTTACAGAAGAGAAAGAAATGAAAGTTAAATAACCACATACTTTATATTGTCAAGAAAATAAAAATATGACAAATTATGTGGACTTACTGCTACATACAGTAGTTTACATTTAATGCTCTGATAATCCAGACACCATCTGAATTGCCTCTAACCCCTCTAAACAAACTATATATACACACTGGGCAGACAATGGGGGATTCTGCACCTCTGCCCTGCTCTGCTGGGCATCTGGCTGCATCCAGCTCTGGGCTCCCAGCACAGGAAGGACAGGGACCTGCTGGAGCCAGGCCAGAGGAGGCACCAAGGTGATCAGAGGGATGGAGCAGCTCTGCTGGGAGGAAAGGCCGAGACAATTGGGATTTTTCCAGCCTGGAGAAGAAAAGGCTTTGAAATGACCTAGTTGTGGCCTTTCAGTACCTCCAAGGAACCCACAAGAAAGATGAAGAGAGACTGTTTACAAGGGTCTGGGGTGACAGAACAAGGGGGAATAGCTTCAAACTAAAAAATAGTATGCTTAAAATAAAAACTGGAAGAAGTTCATCCCTGTGAGGTGGTGAGAATCTGGAACAGGTTTCCCAGAGATGCTTAATCCCTGGAAGTGTTCAAAGCCAGGTTGGATGGAGTTCTGATCAAGCTGTCTAGTGAAATATGTCCCAGGTGTCTGCCAGAGAAGGCAGGAGCCTCCCTTGGAATGGAGAATGCAAACCTCCTCCCACTGAATTACTGTAATTTTGAAATTAAGGTGCTCTCAGGCAAGGATATGAGGATAGGAATAACAGTTCTTCACTAGTATGTATAACAAGGCAAATAAACCACAATAACTATGGCGTTAACAGCAAAACAGAACCAAGAACCTCGTGACAGCCTTCTTGGCCGAGACGGGAAGGGATGGAGGAGAGGCTTTGCTTCATTTGCTTCTTGCTAACCCTGGGGCAGTCTGATCCCAGTGCCCCTGCAGGAGTCTGAGGAGCACCATGCTGGAATGGCAGGAATGAGCAGAAATCCTGGGCTGGTGGATGAGATGCACCAGAAGCTCCACAGTGGTAGCTGGAACTGCAGGATGTCCCGGTAGGGCAGGACCGTGCAGGGTTACTGTGTAGAAAAAGGCCCAAAGCAATGCTGAAGAAGCAGCAGGAATAGGACAGTGGTGGCCTAGCTCCAGCAGGGCAGGAAAAGGTGAGCTCAGGATTCCTGGACACAGGAGCAGATGGTGGGTAGGTCCCTAGGACTATACTCCGGTGGTGACAGTGAATTCTCTCCACAGTAAACTACAGCCTGACCATGCTCCTTCTGATGCCAGCCGGAGAGAGTTTCCCCAGCCCTGTACTTTTTCCTGCCCCAAAACTCGAGATATCTTGCCACTCCAAAAGAAACTTCCAGAGACAAAAGATGTGCAGCCAGATGCTACACTCCTCTCCTTTGGTCACTTCGTTTTGCTTAAGTATCCATAAGTACTCAGTAGTTAGTTTCCTAGCAACTTATGGGTTAAAAAAAAAAAAAAAAGCTGTAAGTAAAAAAGGAAGAAATCTAACTCCCAACAAAACCTAAATCATTTTATGATTCTATATTTAATCATCTCTTGTATATAACACAGCAAAACAGAGCAACACTTGAATTTTAAACTGACAAAATGGAGTTACTACTGAGGAGCTCCACACTGATGACTTTATTCACCACAAGCCACACAACCCAGACACGTACAGAAGACCCAGAAACATTCTAATTAGAGGAGCATCACGCTGGTATAGATTCTAGATAAAATGTCAAGTACCATCCTTATCATTCTTTAGCTAATAACAAACCACAAACAGCTACACATACCAGAGGATGAATCTGTCCAATTATTTCTTTGTTTTTGTTGTAAGTGAAAAAGCCAATTTTAATCAATAAAGGGAATTTATTGATAAATTGCCATAGAGAACGTCCGAGAAAGCCACAGAAATCAGTTCTGAGTCTGGGGTCAGGACTGGGTGAACAGAGATTCGGCCTCTATCGCACGAGTCTCCCTCAGTTCACAAAGTCTGTCTTTGCAGGGACCATTTTTATACTGTTTTTTTGGCTGGACAGTGAGCTACTTCATCCCCTTTTGTCTTTTTCTCTTTTCCTGAATATTTATGGAGTCTCCTTTCTTTGCTGCTGGTCCACTTAACAGCTTAACAGGAAGAGATGGGTGCTTGATTAGATTTATGGGAACTCAGTATTGGGATGCACACTCTTGATGATGTTGCCCAGATGCATATCAGGTGTTAATCACTGGGTCGTTGGCAGTCCCATCTTTGGAGGAGACCCATATTCTTTCAGTGCCACCCTTCTTTCTGTTGGAAATGGTTACTGACAAAGGCAGCACAATTCCTGAAGACACTTTTCTTAAACATGTATGATTTTATACCATATGCTCATATAAACCACGAATTATTCCATCACATTTATTAGAGTTTATATTTCTCTTTTTTTAAATTTTATTTTCTTACACAGCATCTGAGCAGGCTCATGCATTCTGAAAGTTGTCTCATAATGCCCAAGCACAGGGTGCAGAGAGTCTGAAGACTCAAATTGAAAAATGTCTTCTCATTCCATAATATTTCCTTAGAATACTTATACTGAAT
Organism: Cettia cetti; assembly: GCA_013401135.1. Lineage (NCBI taxonomy): Eukaryota > Metazoa > Chordata > Aves > Passeriformes > Sylviidae > Cettia > Cettia cetti. The sequence continues at coordinate 3,875 of VZUI01074098.1, forward strand.
TATTGTAGTAGCTTAATCTGTGATTCAACAAACTTTCATAAAGCAAACAGCTTAAGTTCCTAGGATAGAAATTTCTCCTATATTAGAAAAACCTGTGCAAGTATTCTTAATCCCAGGTAAAATAATGCTTCATTTGGTGTCTTATTTCAAGTTGCATGAACTGGAACAAAGTTGATTTAGATCTGGATATATGAAAACACTAGCCAAGAGACATCCATGAAGAAACCGGCCTGTTTGAGCATATCTTTTGTCTGCTCTTCCTGACTGTGCAAATCAGACCTGCTGCCTTTGCTGAAACTCAAAAACAACAAAAAGCAATGCAAGCTGGAGGCTTTCCAACAAACCTATTCCAAAGTAATGAACTCCTTAATGCAGAAGATGTCAAAAAGATCATGTCACGTTCCTGTGTTTTAACACAGAATTGGCTTCTGTCCTTGCAGAGAAAACTCAGGTGGACTGAGATGTGGTCCTTGCGAGCACACAGCATGTCAAACACTCTGAATTTGCATAGCAGTTTAGTAGAGAAGGACAAGCTGTAAAACCAAAGATCAGCAAATCTGATATGAAACCAAATTTCATGCTGAAGGTTCTCAGATGTTTGTAGCAGCACTGATGAATGAGAAATATGATTTGAAAGAAATTTGAGTCTGATTAACTGTTTTCCTGCAACTTTGTAAAAAAAAAAAAAAGAGGATTTTGACTGTGGAAGATGCTGCAGTGCAAGCCTAAGTAGGACCTGTATTTTGAGATGCATTTGTCCCTCATAATTTGAACCCTTCTAAACCCATATGTTTGCCCTTCAGTGGTACCTCCTGGGCTTGTCACACTGCTCCTGTGGACCAGACCTTAGCACACCAGAGAGCTGCACAATGCCCAAGGGGGAGAGAGTACAGTGATCCTGACCAGGAAGTCTAATTAAAATAATTTAAAATTTCCCTTCACAGAGCCTGAATGTTTTTCTTCCTGGGACTATAGTAAACCAAGTAATCCAAACTGGGTGATGAAATACAGTTTTTATTGTGTCTGTCCTTGAGGCACAGTCAATCTTGCTTTCCCATTTTTGAGACAGCTAACAAAGAAGTTTGTGTGCAAAAGATGTGGATTTCCACATGAACAATGCTAGCTAAATTGCTGGCTTAAATGCATGAGTGGGGTGATATCCTGGGACTTTGCAAAAAACCAAGATTGTTCATCACATGTAACTGTCATGGCAAGACACTTTCAACTAGAGAAGTGCTGCTGCTAATCAGAACTGACACAAAAGAAGTCCCTTAATGCAAATTACTGCCCTGTCATTTAGTGGGAGGTTTTCTAGCTGAAAATCTGTATGATAGAATGTTACATAAAAATAATGTGTGAATACTAAAATGACAGAATGTTCAATATTGTGTAATTTCTACCTTGAGAGTCATCCAAGCATTCTTTCGAGCTGCTTGGGAAGATCAATTTTCTTTTTAAGCACTTAGGTACTACAAATGGTGGGGGCAAATGCAGTGAGGGAGTCCATGTAAAATTCTATAATGAATGGATCATTTCATAGAGATTCCTTAAGGCCTTGTCCACTACAAATGACACTCTTAAGATAAGAATCAAAAACCACCATGTTGAAAACCATCTCTCACAACCCAGAAGAGTTGCTGTGTGTCAAAAAAAACCAAAAACAACCCTCAATATTTTCCTCAAAATACTATAGATTTTGCTTAGTCAGGTAAATACTTCAGCAAAGGACAGTGTTATTTTTAAAATATCTTTACTTGCTGATTTTTTTAAGACATATTTTTCTCTTGACTTGAAGGCTACTCCTGTAGCAACCATCAAATATAACATTTTGGTTTAACTAAACTTAGGAGAAAGTTTGAGCTTCACCATATAAAAAATTAAATGTTTAGCTAAAGCATAAAAGCATAAAAAATTGCCAGTGATACTGTGCTTGCTGTTCCACAGCATTTGCACTGAATGAATTGCACTGAATTCAAATAAATATTTTCAGAAACAAAAAGATAGAAACTTCCACAGATTCTGAAGGGTTTGATTTGCATCCTTGGGGGAAGCTTGTGTTGATAATAAAGGTACAGACATTAAGCAGAAAAATTATAAACTTATGTTCCTATAGCTGCAAATGCCTTAAATAAGTAAGAAACTAAATGGGGTAAGATGGTGAAGGATTTTATAGTGTAGTAATGTGATTTTATAGAGTAAGCTACAAGTTTAGATGTTTTAATAGAAGCATATATGTGTACGTGAGATAGCAGGCTATTGAGTGCTCTGTTGCAGAATTAAGCAAAGGTGATAGGTTAGGAAAAAAAAAAAAACAACCTCTGTGGCAACTTTCCATTGGATCAGAATGTTATATATTGCTTTGTAACAAAGAAACTTGTGACTACTTTGCTCTATGGCCAACTTGTTACTCCTCCAAAATCTCACAACTTCTGAGGCTGATATTTGTCTGAGTAATGAATCGTTTAATAGCCTTCCAATGGTTCCATCCCTTCATTAAAGTGTCAGTAATAAATACAAGCTCAGTTACTTGAAATGCACCTCTCCCTTAACACCAAATAAGAATGACTACTTAAAGAATGTACAAAAGAGTCTTCATAATCTATGCCCAGGAAGTCAAAAAGAAAGCAATTTATTTGTAGAAAGAGTTATGGGCATTCAAGTTTGAACTTGGCATCAGTGTAACTGCACCATTTGCTGTTACTAGATTACAGGGTATTTGGGGCATTTTAGGTAGCAGGGATGCTGACAAAAGCTGACAATCAATAGTCTTTACAAATAACCAAATCAGATACCAACAGTTTGATTAAAATTATTCCTAAAGAGCCACACTATTATTTCACTGAGATAAAATACCCTGAAGCAGGTTAATAAACATAAACATTTATCTAAATTAATTTCATTCTCTGGTTCTCAAACCGTGATAAAAACTTCAGTAAGAAACATCTTTTTTATTCTCAAGTACATAAACTGATGCGAAAAAATGGTTTTGTATTACTGAGACTGGAAAGTACTCATGTTGTGAAAGAAAGTAGTTAGGGATGAGAAGAAGTCTATCCTGATTTCAGCAACGAAAATTTATGATAGTTTCACAAATTAAAGAGAATTAGAAAGGTAAAGATGAAGCAAAATTGTTAGAAATTGGATAGAAACATACTATCAAAAATAACTAAATGCTTTTATGATATGGTCAAACCATGTATTTTTAAAAGGGTTAAAAATAAACTCCATAAAGAGTTCCAAAAGAACTCCATAAAGCATATTATGTTGTGAATGCTGTGGATCAACAGACAAGAAAACTGACATTTTTAATGTTTAATGAAAATTTGTAAATGGTTGTTGATGGCCTTCAAAGGATTCCCTTTGACGTTGCCTACAACTGAATGAAGGTCCTTAAGGTGATAAGAGAGGCAGTAATTCTAAGCAGAGAACAAAAAGTGATACTGTTGAAATACTGCTTAGTAGCTCCTTGACTACTGTCCTTGCTTGAGGAAAATATAGGTTGAAGAACAAAAAGTGCTTCCTTTTCACACCAGAGTATTGACACTTATGTTAGTTCAATTCAGGAACAAGTTAATGTAAGTAAAAGCAGCCTCATGGAAACTTCCCAGTACAGCATCCTATCCAGCTACAAATATCCATATTATAAGTAAGGCATTTTGTAGTATCAGGATGACAAAAGAAGTGATTGGAGTTCTTAGTAAAGTAAGATGAGATTTTTTTCAAAATATAATTTAAATTGGTATGGCACTGGGGAGAATAGTGTGCACTTTGAGCCCTGTGTGTGTAACAAGAGGAATTATGAATACTTCCTTAACTTGTTGAGTCAAAAGACAAAAGTCTTTGAATAAAGACTTAATGGAGTTGGGATTTTACTTTGAACACTCTATCAGAGAACCAGAGGGGTCTGCAGGAGGCAGTATCCTCATTTTTGCAAGCAGAGAGGCAAACTCTAGTGATATAAATGGTCACAGACACAACACAATTCAGTGACATTACAGAATGGAAAATAGGAAGCCGTAGTCCTTCCGTTTCCCCAAGCCACATCACCAGACTACACTGCATTTTAAGAACAGTTAACATAACGTACAGAATATAGTAACAAGTGCACTGATGGATGGGGTCCTATGGAATCTCCCCACAGTTGACATTTATTCAAAGAAATTGACTCTATATTTATTGAACAATTATTTTTTATGAAATATCTTATTTGGGGGTTCAGCAAGTAAAGGACAAAAATGTAAAAAAGGGACAAAATTATTTGAAAATGTAGCCTGCCCTGTTCTTAAAACATCACTAAGAAAGCTGAAGTTTAAAGCAACGGCTGTGTTGGCTAAGTACTTACACAAGGAGGAAAAATGAAAATCCAAGAAAGCACTTTTTTTTTCCTTCTCTCTCTTCCTTCCCTTGGCAATGCATGAGAATGTAAGTGAAATCTGTTATAAACTAAAAATTAAAACCCAAAAATTAAAAAAAGAACATCCTCATCCGAAAGATAAAAAATCAAACAAGCACAAAGGAAAAACCAAACAAGTAAACACAAACAAGGAAAAAAGTGAAATACATAGGAGTGGGAAAACGTTTGTATGAGCTATTAAGGCACAGAATCATGACATCTAAACTTGTAATCACAATGGGTTTTAGTTTTGCTGCTCAACAGGAGAGTTTGAGTTGATGAAAAGTTCTGATCAGAAAGATTCTCAACAGTAAGAATCCAGACTGACTTAGGGAAAAGAAGGAACGGCTCAGAAGTTGGTCAGGGGTACAGTATGAGAGAGAACAGCTTGGGGCTAACAAACTTGTCAGAACAGACAAGATGCACAAGGGAAAAAGCTCATGGATAGTAGATTAAAGCAATCCCGAAGGAAATTATAGTGCTAAAGCCCAGCAGAACAAGATAACACAGAGGGCAAATAAAGACTTTTGCATTTCTACTGGGACTCCTCGAGCGAAACTTCTCCTAGACTGGGGCTGCTAACATCACTTGGCTACTTTGAATGAGGGAACCCATCCTTAAGTACACAAAATCCAATATCACAGTACTTCTTAAAAACTGGAGAAATGGACTGAAATGGTACCAAAATAATTTATAGACAGATCCTTGGGTATGAAGACAAAGTCTATTAGGCCATTTACTAAGCTATCCTTTTTAAGCTGTTATATTTTAAGTAAATATAAATAGTAATGGGGAGAAAAGTATTTGGAAGGAAAGTAGGCAAGTTAAGTCTTTGCTCCCCTTTGACTTCCTAATCCAAAAGTATACAAGAGAACACTGTTACTAACTTCATGCAGAAATACACAAAAGATAAAAACATCCTTTCCTGAGTCATGGGCTGCTGTTTCATGCCCTTATTTTCATACAGTTCTTTTTGGTGTCTTTTTGAGACAAATAGGAAACTCATTAAAGACATGGAGCCAAGGATTACTTTGTGACCTATTTAAAATCATAACATTACATATAATTTAACTAGACTAATTATCATTGAAGTGCAATGGTTCTAAGGAATACAAGAACATATAATTAGTAATAACTTTGAAATTTTAATGCAAAAAATACTTAGAACAATTTGCCTATTTCTGCCTATTTCTGAGGTCTTTTCCTTGTATCTTTGTAAATTATGTCTGTATGTTTTCCCTTGTTTGTACTTTTTTTAGGTATGTTCAGTCCTAAGGGTACCCTTCAATGAAAAAGAAACATACAAACATAAGAAAAGGCCATAGAATCAATCATAGAATCAAAGAATGGTCTCATTCTCAGTTGGAAGGGATTATAAAGATCATCCAGTTACAGCCTCCCTGCCATGGGCAGGGTCTCCTTCCATTAGACCTGGTTGCTCAGAGGCCCGCCCATCTAACCTGGCCTTGAACACTTCCAGGGATGGGGCATCCACAGCTTCTCTGGATAACGTGCCAGTATCTCACTATTCTCACATTAAGGTATTTCTTCATGACACATAAGCTAAAGCTGCTCTCTGTCAGCTTGAAGCCATTCCCTCTTGTTCTGTCACTCTAGGCTCTTATAAATTGTCCCTCTCCATCTTTCCTATGGGCTTCCTTAAAGTACTGGAGTCTACAATTTGGACACCCCAAACTTTTCAAGTCTGGACAATCCCAATTCTCTCAGCCTTTCCTCATAGATGAATTCAAGTTCCTTAGTTCTGCCTTATTCCTGTTTTAGATACTTTAAAAAAAATGCTTATACTTAAAATGCTATTGAACCCAAATTTTTAGTCATTCTAGGAACTGGGAATGTTGTACCTTTTTCTCATAGGGGAGATAAAAGATAGATAGGTAGATAGACAGATACAGTGTAAACATCCAGAGAAATGTGTGAAACACTTGAAAATTCAAAAATGTGTATGCACACAAAAGATTGTTGAATTAAGAATTTTCCTTTCCTTTTTTCTGGCACTTTGAACACTATTAGACTCATTGTCATGATAAACACTCTTGATCCTCTCTGTCCTTTCCCCTGATTCTGGCCCTCCTCTCTTCTCCCTGAAGCTTCCATCATTCTTTCTGCTGTCTTCTCATCTAGCAGGATACCTGCAAAACTTTCTGTGCCTATACACACCGTAGCATTTACAACTTATTACCTAATATCAGCCTAGTTGAAAAATAAAGTTTTGTTATGTTTCTACAAAGGTTGTGAAAGAAGAAAGCCAGGTAGGGCAAGGAAGTCACACTGAGCATGGTGCTGAATAACAAGCTCCAGAGTTATCAGAGTCCAAAGAATCTTTAAGAAGAAGGACATTATAATTGGTTCAATCCCAGACAAGCATTTTATTCAGAACTCACACAATTTGGAAAAACAAAGGCAATAAAACTTCCTTCACCCAGGTGGTGTGAACTACTTCTTTCATGTAATTTCTTTCTTGGAAGCAAGGAGAGACTAAAATATAGCCTTATGCATTGAGAAAGCTATAACAGCCTTATCTTAATCCACATATATTTTAGTGGGCTTAGTTTTGCATTGTTTGTCCACGTTTTCTTCATATAGCACTAAACCCTCTCAGAACCCCATGAAATTACCAATTTAAAATTGCAAAAAGCATTGTTCAAGTTTTTACCACATCAATTTCCACTGAAATATTTTCCAGGAGATGAAGTGTGTGCTGTACTATTGTCTTCTGTATTTTGAAACCACAGTAACTGAAATTAAGATTTTTAATATCTCTTGCAATCTGTGACAGGTGTTTTATTACCTCAACCTTTTCAATATTCTCAGTGTTGGTTGCTCTTTCTTCCCTTTCCATGCAGTTTACAGTCTCACTAAATTGTGTGAAAAAAGGTACTGGCCAACAAACCAAACCACAAAATATTAAAGTTAAAAGAGAAAATGTCAAAACTCTCAAAATCCACTGTCCTGTTTTATGTATTTCAGGAATTTTAATAAACTCAGACAGAATATTTGGTTTTATGAAATTTTAAATAACAAGTAATTATTTAATTTTTTTATATAGGTGAGTCTACTTTGTTGATTTTTCAAGTAAAAAAAAAAAGGAAATTTAAAGTTTCTTTTCCATTGTTATCAAAATAATACTCCTTCTAACAAAAGATAAAAATTTTTGTTTTCAAAAATTTATCATAAAAGCAAAGAAAATGAGGGGCTGGTTTTTTTAAAATTGCAAAATGAGATTCCACTGGTGATTCCATCCCATTTCCTGTGATAGGACATAAACTGGATCCATTTGCCAAGTATAAGTTTCAGGTCTGTCTTCTATTTGACAAGACACTATCTTCCAAAAAAAGCATACTCTGACTTCAGAGCATGGAACAGTTTTAGTCCCACTTTATTACAGCTTTCAAGTATTTAAATTCTCAGTAAGACAAAGCTGAAATGTCATTAAGATGCCTTGTATATAGGGATATGGTGTTGGAGACGTCATGGAAGTGATCCTTGTCCATACCTCAGTAAATAGCTTATTTTTGTTCAAAATAGCTTAACATTGGAACATACTGCTCAGGGAAGTGGTGGTCACCATCCCTGGAGGTATTCAAGAACTGGACAAGGCAGTCTGTGCCATGTCCATGTCGACAAGGTGGTGATCAGTCACAGGTTAAACTCGATGATCTTGGAAGTCTTTTCTAACCTAAATGATTCTGTTATCCTTTAAGTGAGACTAAGACAATTTATCCTGCTGAGAAATAACCTACAAGACTGTAACAATCCTTTTCCACTTTGTTAGAGAATTTTCTTGGTCTGCTGATTGTCTGAAACTGAGAAAATAATCTGGAAGAGGATGACTACATGTCAGTTCCTTCCAAGTCTTGTTTCCTAGGCTCCAACTGAGGGTAATTGAAAAGGCAGGATCAGGGAACAGGAGACCCATGTCCTCCTCACAGACCAGACTGGAGCCTCACACACAGCCCTGGGCATCACCTGTCCCATGAGGATAGTTTGGAGTTTGTCCTTTCCATCCTGTTTTCTCCCACCTATCCCTGCAGCCCACAGTGAATAGCCCAGTCAAATCTGCAAGTAGCTGAGTATCTTGGATGAAGTTCCCTTGTTTGTAAGGGAAGAAACAACCAGGTTCACAATGGACATCTAAGTAGCTAGAGGAAGACTCTTGGAAAATAATATATTTTGTTTACAGAAGGTTATTCATCTGCACAATGGCAAAGCATAATATATAGATTAATTCTTCTTTCAATCTATTTTTCTTCACTAATTGAAAGACTAAAAATGATCCAGAATGTTGGCATCTTCTGATAACTTTCTCATAAAATTTCTATCTCTTCACAGTGGAGCCCTCTCTCATGGCAAATGGCATTTTAGTAGCAGCAAGGAATTAAGTCTGCATTTTTTTAACCCATTTTCAGCTACTCACAAGGACAAGTGCTGTTGAAGAAGCACAGTTTCAGCATAACAATCCAAATTCATTCATGCTTAACACCTCCCTGACTTGGAGTGACAGTTTTCAGCTTGGAACAGATGCTCCCACTCTACACAGCAGCATGAGCTAAAAGTATAGCCAACTCTCATAAATCTCATTTCTGAGAGAAAAAAAAAATAAAGTTCATTAAATACCTGGATAATTTAATACAGTAATAATCCTTTTTTTCCCTAACTTTTAACTTACTATTTTAAAAAACAGCCTATGACATATAATCTCTTTGGAATTTTGGGAGGGTTTTATTTTCAGGTACTGTAGTCTGGTTTAAGTATATGTTTCATAAAATTAAGTTTAAAAACCTCAAAACTCTCATCTAGAGACCACTAAAATGTATAAGATATGTAATTGTATAAAGTTAGCGTACAAGCTCTGGACATAGGTGGGATTTTCATTGCTTTGCTACTGCCACCAGTGGGTAAATAAGGAATTACCCTGTAAATCTCTAAGTAGTTTAATTGCTACCTCCCATTAAATAATTATGTAGCATCTGCTTCACTTCATAGTTCTTGCCTTATAAAGTCATTCAGAATAGTTATATCAGCAGCTACAAAATGCAGAGATACCCCATGTGTCTGTAATATGCTGTAGGAGGTCACATCTGTATCCATTAAGTCCTGCACATGCAGTTCATCTGTCTGCTAGGTACGAAGAGGTTATCTGTAGGGCAATGCTGTCCCAAGGGAGATGCAGTGATCACCACGGAGTCGAAGCAGGAAAAGAGAAAGTTTAATTTTTTTTACAACTTATATAGATTTCTAAAAAAGAGACCAGATTGGAAGACTGAGGTTCAACCTCTTCAACTCCACTGGTTTTAGAAAGTGTCCATCAATTGTCCTTTCACAGAAAGGTATGTAAAAACGTGATAAAGAGTTCTGTAAACATTACTTTGTTTACATGAAATTTCTGACTCCAAGGCTGAAGGCTGGGAAACAAGGTGACATCTCACCCTTTTTCCGTTAAAAAAGAAAAAAATAGAAAAAAGAAAATGAACAAAGTTACAAAGTTACAAAGTAAAAAATATATACAAAGAAATCAGTCTGTGGCCGTGGAGGAATCATCGGAGTGAACACTCGCATTGTCTGCATCCGCATCAATACCCGATGATTCGTCCACTTGATGGTTTTCAGTTTGGTCACGGCTTCCACCTTGCCTGTTGGCCGGGTTCTGTCTCTGCGGTTGCAGGTCAGGATGAACGCACTTTGAAGGTACTCAGAGTAGCCCAGTGTCTGTGGATACACATGCATACCCCCACCCCATAGCGATAAGGTCATAGGGACCTTCCCACTGCTTGGTGGCTAAATTTCGGACCCGAACCTTCGCCCAAAGCTGATGCGTCTCATCCGAAGCCTGCAATGAGAGATGATGGTTTAACATGACAGGATTATTTGAGTTCTGTGGCACCGTAAGGTGATTGATGACATACAAAGTCTTTGCCAACCGACTGTCTGGGGTTTTGCCCTGCATTCCCCATTTCTGCTTCTGAAGAACACGCTTCAGGGTACCATGAATGTGCTCTACAATGGCTTGACCAGTTGGAGAATGAGGAATTCCAAACTTGTGTGTCACACCCCACGACTGTAGGAACTGCCGCACATGTTGCAATGTGTAAGCAGGACCATTGTTGGTTTTCACAGAAGGTATGCTTAGAACGGCAAAGGCCTGCCTCCAGTGGGCAATGACATCACGGGACTTTTCTCCTGTGTGAGCAGAAGCCCACATAGCAGAAGAGAACGTGTTGATGGTGACATGCACATACTTGAGCTGGCCGAACTTGGCAACCTGGGTAACATCAGTCTGCCAAAGCTCCAAGGCCCTAAGGCCTCTGGGGTTGACCCCTGCTGGCAAAGGCACAGCCAGTGCATCACAGTCGTCACATGACTTGACAATGTTGTGAGCCTCAGTTGGTGTCAACTGAAACTGCTTCTGCAAAGTATGCGCATTTTGGTGGAAAAACCCATGTGATGCCTTGGCCTGTGCGATTGTGTCAGCCTGAGGTGCTACCCATGCTGGGTTAGCCAACTTGTCAGCCCTCGTGTTTCCTTCCGCTACAAAGCCTGGCAAGTTACAGTGGCTTTATACATGCAGAACATAGTATGGGTGAAACCTGGCCTGAATGGCACACCACAAGGTCTTCAATAACTGAAACAAGGCAGGACTACTGACTTCCTTAAAAACTGAGTACCCCAACTGCTGTGCAACGTCAGCTACATAGGCAGAATCCATGACCAAATTGAAAGGTTCCTGGGAAAATTTCTCAAATGCCATGACTGCAGCTCTCAGCTCAACCAGCTGGGCTGACCCATCCTCATGGCCTTCCAGAACCTGCCACTCAGATCCATCCCACCAGGTGACAATGGCTTTTCCTGTTTTTCCAGAACCGTCAGTGAAGACAGTGGATCCTTGCACTGGTTCCTGGCTATTTTTGGGCAGCAAAGAAATCTGTATATTTTTTGCCACTTGCAATAGCCTGTGGCTGGGCAGATGATATATGATCTGCTCTGAAAAATTTTCCAGAGCACTTTGCAATGAAATACTGTTTGCAAGGCTCCATTCAAATTCTTCCCGTTGTACCGGGAGAACAATCTTTGCAGGATCTGCACCCATCAATTGCAAACACCATTGCTGGCATTTGGTTATCAGCAGTGAAATTAACTCAAACAAAGGAGTTGCCGTCTTTTGCAGCTGATGGGGCAAGAAAACCCATTCCAAGACATGCAGAGGATCAGACCATTTGTCATTCCATTGCCTGTGAGATGTAAATCTGGAGTGGTGACAAACACAGTGATATCAACGGAAGGATCAATGCGGTAGACTTCGCAAGCAGACACAGGTTGCTGGACCTCCTCCAGCACCTGACGTGTTTCGGGGTCAATTTGCGAGGTGACTTTAAGTCAGAATCTCCCTTCAATAAATCAAACAAAGGGGACAGTTGTGCGTTGGTCAGTCCGAAGTACAGATGTAACCAGGTGATGACACCTACCAGCTTTTGAGCATCATTCAGTGTCTCCACTGACTGCACAAATTGCACCTCCTGGTGTCGGATTGTCCGTTCCAGAATTTTGACACCCAAATATTTCCATGGAGGCTGTTGCTGAACCTTTTCTGGAGCCACCTGCAGCCCATGAGAATGCAATGCATTCAACAACTGAGGCTGAATCCTCAGCAGCTCATCCTGGGTGGGCACAGCCACCAAAATGTCATCCATATAATGATAGACGTGAGCTTCAGGGAACTGCTTGCGGACTCCAGACAAGACCCTGACCACATACCATTGGCAAATGACTGGAGAATTGTGCATTTTTTGGGGAAGCAACTTCCATTGATATCATTGTGCGGGCTCAGCATTGTTAATTGCTGGCACTGAGAAGGCAAATTTTGGCCCGTCATCGGGATGTAAAGGAATCGTGAAAAAAACAATCCTTTAAATCCACAATGAGGACCGACCAGTCTGCAGGAAGCATGATAAGTGATGGCATGCCAGCCTGTAATGTTCCCATGCTTTCCACCACAGCATTGACTTTTTAGAGGTCTTGTAATAACCTTCATTTCCCAGACTTTTTCTGGATACAAAAACCTGGAGTATTCCAGGGACTGGTGGGAGGTTCCAGGTGTCCCTGCTCCAATTTCTTCTGGACCAAGTTTCGAAGGGCATCTTAGCTTATCTCCAGCTAGGGGCCACTGGTCTTGCCAGATGGGTTTGTCCAGCAGCCACCGTAAAGGAGGCGTAGGACATTCTGCGCCCTTCATCGCAGTGGCCACCATCAAAAATCTGTCCCAATGCACACCCCCCATGCTGCCAACACATCCCGTCCCCAGAGGTTAGAAACCATTTCCACCACATGAGGCCAGATCATGGCCTGCTGTCCCTCCACGTTTGTGATCACCATGGGCTGCTGGCTCACATAGCATTGCTGCGTTCCTCCCAGTCCCATGACCAGTGTCTGCACCCAGTTCAGAGGCCACTGCGGGGACCAGGCGGCTAGGGAAAGAATCGTGATGTCTGCACCATTGTCGAGAAGACAGGGGAGATGGATCTCAGACAGCGTGGCACCAGGCATGGACACAGTACACCTCATCTTGGGATGTTCCTTGGACAAGACAGCTGTCCAGTGGACTTGAGGCGGTCCAGTGGATCCAAAGCCGCCCTCTCCTCGTGCCCGATCCTCTGTCCTGCGAACAGAAGACTTAAAAGGCACAAGTTGAGCAATTTGTGTCCCTTCTGGAATAGTAAGGGGGGGGGGGGGGGGGGGGG
>VZUI01074099.1:0-33966 GCA_013401135.1 Cettia cetti
TTTTTTTTTTTTTTTTTTTTTTTTTTTTTTTTTTTTTTTTTTTTTTTAATCCTGTTCATTTATAGGCTTTCCTTTTCACAAAAAAAAAAAAAAAAAAAAAAGACAATTTTTATTTTCTAATATTACTCTAAAAGCTATTTTGCATCACGTTTTATCCTTTCAACTTCATGTAGGCAAACCTATTCATTACTATAAATGAATAGCTCTTAATTGATGTCACTCTACATGACCAACCATGTCATAATCACTTATTTGGCAGTTCTTTCTCCTCCAAAGATGAAGTTTAGAAATGAGCGTTAACATTCTCATGTCATAATAACATTCTAGAGTTATAATAAATGTACGAAGGACCAAATCTGTTTTTATAATTCATCAATAAATGATGTGAAGTCGGACCATGGTTTGTAACCCAATGTTTTAGGTTAAATAAAACTCTGTCAGCTCAGCTGCATATAAATACCAGATAGAAGTGAAAGGTAATCAGAAGGTGGATTAATATCCCTGTACATAAATAGCAGCAGAAGAAAATCTCATTTGGCATTTTAAATGCTACCAGATGCACTGCTGGAATTGTACATAATCACGAGCCGTGGTAATGCAGCACCAGAATATACCACCTACAACAATCTAGAGAATTCTGCCTCAGATTGTGTCAGTTGTTGCTTGACAACGTGGACTAAGAAGTACCTGTGCCAGAATCTGCTCTTCCTGCTGAAGCTAGCTGTGAATTCACCTTACATAATGAATTATGTAAACCAGGGTTTGCTGAGAAGGACCAGTCAAGGGCAAAGTATTTAAAGCTCCTAACCTAAGACACACTGTGGAAGAATTTCACTGAAAGGCTGACATTAAACAGACTGCAGAGATAAAAAATGCCCTTTATGAACAGTGCCCTTTCCAGGAAATCTATGAAGAGGTAGTAGTCTTTCAACAGGTCAATGCCAAGTTTAAGAGAGGATGAGTTAAATGCTCCATCTTGTCTCAGTTCATTGATTTTCCTTGTTAGAGGTTTATTATAAACTAATAAAATGTGCAATGCAAATTTTCAGGTAACTCCTCTCGTATTTTATTCCTCACAAAAATAAAATTTGAAAAAATCTGTAACTAAGACTGTTAATAAAATGTATCTGTAACTTTTGGGACAGTTCTTAAGTACATTAACAGAGTGAAGGTGAATAATTATGAAAAATTGAGTGCGTTTTTTAAGAGTAAATGACAAAACACTGAAAAATACCACTGAAATGAACTACTATAATCTGAAATTCAAGTCTTGAAATAATTATTGTTCTGTAAATGATGAATAATAATGTTCCAGGCTTTACACTTTTTTATTTGCTGATATTATGAAATGTTATGAATTCTATTTACAGTATAGGAGCTTTTTTCAATATTAAGCAATTACATTTATAAGAAACCGATACTAAATAGACATGACAATTATATTAACCAATTTAATAAGTGTTTTTTAGAAGTTGATACACGTTAAAATAGGCCATAAAAATCAAATAAGGCAAGAAGTCAATTCACCAGTTTTACTCCTTACCATTCACAATAACAATTATGTCCCGGAAATCAATTTCTCCTCTTGCTTCCACTCTTCCTTCACATCTGTATACTCCTTCATCACTTTTATTGATGTTAAGAATTTGGAGATTATTGTTTGCTAATATTGCAAATCGATCTAGAAAGGAAAATAAGAGATCAAGTGGAATAAATCAAGTAAATCAAGACAACATGAAGAACACTAACTTATATGAATAAGTATCTTCTCTGTACAATCTGAATGCTCATTGACAAAACATTTGTGTATTTGAAAGGAAAATGTAGGCTGAGAAATTTGGGGTTTCTTCATTCCAAAATACATTGAATTTCCCAGAATTCAATCTGGATTTTCCATCCATAGTTTCCTACTTACTCCAAGGAGTAATCAACTGTAAAGTAAAATTATATTTATTGCAAAGTGAGTGGAATATTTATGAGCACTTACACAGAATGACAAAAAAGATTAAATGGGAAAAAAACCCTCAAAGATAAAATTGAGCAATTTATAATAAAATAAGCAAGAAAATGCTGTTTTCCTCTCTATCTAGGCTATCTGTCTTTGTGCCCATTCTACAGCCCAATGTTTAATGATTTTCATCTTGCTCACCCTCTTTCCCTGCTCCTGTTCCTTTCTTCATTCACTCTTGGTCAATGATATATTTCACCACCCTCTAACACTTCACAGAAATGGGTACAAAGACATAACCCAAAAAAAGAAAGCACTCTATCTTCTGCAAAGGCCAGCATAAACTGAAATTCAATAGACATTTTGAAAAGCTGAAGGACGCCGTAAAATGAGGCTCTGAAAGCCATGCACACACTTTCCTACACATACAGCAGCAAAATTATAATCTGCAGGAGTAAACTGGATCTGAATTTAATTTTTCCTCTCCCTTCTCTCTGAACTAGTGTACTGGGTTTATGTGTTGATGTGTGTGTTGGCCTCAAGGAGCATGTTGGATCAGATATCCCCTTTGTCATGCGTGGAAGACCCCATGCTGCAGCAAATTCATCCTGAACATCTGCAACCCAGAGAAAGGATCCACATTGGAACTGTTACAGACAGACCACAGGCCCCATTCCCCAACCTCCCTGCATTCCTTGGGGTGGGCGAGGTAGAGGAGTCAACAATGAAAGAGTGAAGTTGAGTCTGGGAAAAAGGAGAGGGGAGATACTGCTTTAATTCTGTCTTTGTGTTTCACCATTCAACACTATTTAACTGGCAATAAATTCAATTAATTTTCTCCTCCATCAAATCCATTTTGCTAATGCTGGTGAGCATTCTCCCTGTCTTAATCTCAACACACTTTTTGTCTCATTTTCTCCCATGATCTTGTTGTATTTTTTTTTTTTTTTTTTGCAAGATTTTTGGTCTGGGGAGATACAGGAGTGGATTCTTTGAGAATCTTCTAGAAATTTCACCCACATCTTTGAGAGTCATTGCCAGCAGGCTTTAAGAAGACCTGCCACAGGCCAAGGCCACCAGCAACACCTCTGGAAAGACAGATTTAAAAAAGGGAAAAGCTACTGTGCAACAGCAATTGCAGCTGGGGAAGGAGTGAGAAAACGTTAACAGAACCACCCTGCAGACACCCGGGTCAGTGAAGAAGGGAGAAGGTGTCAGAGCAGAGATTCCCTGGCAGGCCATGGTGCAGATCATAGAGAGGCAGCCCCTGTGCCCGTGCAGCCCATCAGGCTCACAAGGGAGCAGAGATCCACTTGTAGGCCCTGGATGACATGGTCTGACCAGGTGGATGCCTGAAGGAGGCTCTGATCCTGTGGGAAACCCGTGACGGGAGCAGGCTCCTGTCAGGACCTGTGAACCCATGGAGGAACCTGTGCCAAAGCAGATGCCCATGGGGGACCCATACTGGAGTGGCTCTTGAAGAACTGCAGGCTGTTGGAAGGACCGCTGAAGTTCATGGAGGTGTCCCCACACTGAAGCAGAAGAGTGTGAGGAGTGCTTTCCTGAGGAGGAAGGAGCAGCAGAGACAATGTTTGGAGTCATATTAAGCCCAAGAAGAAAGAAGGGGTGAGGGAAAGGTGCAATTTAAGACTTTTATTTCTCATTGTGATACTCTGATTATTATGTTGGTAATTATGTTTTCCTCGAGTCAAGTCTGTTTTGCCCATGATGGCAATTGGCAAGTGATTTTTCCCTGTCCTTATCTCAATCCATGAGCCTTTTATTATATTTTCCCTCCCCTGTCCAGTTGCAGAGGAGGTGATTGAGCAGCTTTGGTGACACCTGATATCCAGCCAAGGTCAACCTCGTGAGGAGGGTAAATGAGAAAGAGGCTGGGTGGTGCCTGGAAGCTCACGAAGGTAAACCCACCAAAACTAGCCAATATTAATGCATTCTTCTGAGGAGAATGACTTCCAGCAATTCACTGAATGTGTGTGTTTTGAAGAACCTGAACGCCTGTTATTCAGCTATTGTTCTTGTTCTATTTTGCACTTTTCAATATTGGAGGATGATGAGATTTAGAAGCTTTCAGTTTTGACTAGGAAACAAATTACTTCTGTACCAGTAGCAAGAATTCTACCATAAATGAAGAGAGAAATGGATAAAAATGAAAGTCATGCTATACCTGACAGAAGTTTACAGGACATTAACATCATCAACATATTTATGCTAATTGTCTGGTCTGTTAAAGTCATGCTTGAATATTAATGCCATTTCATACACTAACACATACAGAATATCATATCTTTTCCTGTTCTGCTCTTACACAATTATCTACACAGAACCAGGCCTCCAAATGTTTTGAAAAGGTGACATCCAGCCTCTCTTCAAGCCTTTAAGAATTGGTAACCTTTTTTTTTTTTTTACCACAGACATGCAACGTGTGAGATGAATGAGAGGGCTGGATGTGATCTCCATTTCTATAAAATAATAAAAAAATGAAGGTTCACTTAGTATCACGAAACAAAAACTAAACGTTGGCTGAATAACTTTTCAATTTTCATTGACGAAAAATGGATACAGCAGTAGATACTCCCATGAGCATACAGGAAGTTTAGTGTGCCATGGATATCTTGATAAAAATTGTGCCCTTTACTAAACAGATTTGAGTTGGTGAATCTGGAAGTAACTGGGCATTACACTACTCCAGCTCATCACTGCATTGTCTGGACTCAACCCCCTCAACTTCAGACACCTGATTTAGAAGAACAGTCAGTCACATGACTTTCCCCTTCAGTCATATCACATGTTAAGTGGTGTGGCTGACAGGAAGGGCTTATGTCTTTCAGTGCCACTCAATCCAATCTAGACAAACTTTTGGCTCATGGTTTGGAAATTTTGCTGTGTATGTACCAGGCTTTCAGCCAGAATGTCCAACGAAATACTGTACATTCTAATAGTAAGTCATGACTAAAGAGCCGTTGAATAAAATACCAAAACTTCTGGAAAAACGTTGACGACCGAGACTTTTATTAAACCTGTTCCTCATACAACTGGCCATTCTTTACGAGAGGGACTGTAATATCTTCTGAACACAAAATAAACACAGCATGTTAATCATCTTGAAGCAAGCAATCACATTTGCATGTTGGTTAATACAAATGTATTTTTTCTAAGTGTAGAGGTTTTCTGTTTCTTTTTAGTCTCCATGTCTAGATGACAGAAGAAATAGGATATACTAAAAATGAAAGAAGTTTAATCAAAACTTTCTTTCCCAATTAAGAAGAACTTAGGACTGAGTCCAGAAATATCAACCAAGCTTTTTTTTCTGCCTTACAACTGTTCCACATTTGCTTATTTGATTTAATAAAGACCCCAAAAAAGTTAAATTTTCATTTTGAAATAAAAATAATAATTAATTTTGAAAGAATGAGAATTTTAAATGCCTACTGCTACCCTGAGTTTCATTACATGTAGAGAGAAAAACGGATGGGAAGTTAGAAAAGCTGTTAATTAAAAGTTAGAAAAGTGGTTAATTAACAATGTTAGTTCCATTTCCAGAAAATGTAAAAAAATCCTGTTTTGGAAAAGATGACTATTGAGACAGTACTGAAAAAAATGATTCAAATTTTTTGTGGAGTAGGTAAAAAAAAAATCTATTTGCCTAATTAATTGTTTCTCTAGAGACTTAGAACTTGCATGTGGGGAAGGTGAGGTTTATCTTAATCCAGGCTTTATCAGTCCAGCCTCAGCAGATTACTTATATTGCAGTTATTTGTAACTCAGAGGGCAACTTACCCTTATGCAAGCAAACCCTCACAAAAATGCAAAATGCCTCTCCATCTGGAATTCTCTGAGCAACTGAGCAAGTATCCCAAAGTGAATGCTGTGTAGGGTCAGTATCACAGCTTGGTGTGCAGTGAAGTTCACCTCTGTGTCTTTTAAAGGTGTTCAGCTCCTACAGACAAGGCACACCAGGAAGAGATCCTGTGAGGGAGCTCCCAGCAATCTTTTGGGCATTTAGACTCTCATTTTACAGCTAGACAAAATTTGTGATTGGAAAAAAGACACATGGGGGAAACCATTGTATATGGACTCTCTGCAGATCACAGAACCTGGTTAAATCACATTTAAGCTGATGGGCTAATCAAAATCCCCCACTAAAATGTGATTAGTCCTTTTTTAAAATAATGTCTTAATATTAATTGGAATATATAACTTAAAGAGTTACCAAAATACTAACTGTCAGCAATAGTTGTGACTTCCTCATTCCGATACAACCAGCTGACAATAGGAGCAGGTGAACTCGTAACACGGCAAACAACTTCTGCATCTTCTCCCTGCCTGAACTCTTGTGGAGATACTATGTCCCGAAAAGTGAGCTTTTCTGCAAAGGAAAATAAAAAAAAAAGAAAACAGAATATGGTAAGAGTCTTACACTTAGCACTAAAATTATATGCAACAGCAAATAAGATAAATACCACTATTAAATCTTCTCATTGTGATAATACAGAATTATTTTCATAATATAATTTTCCCACATAAGACTCAAGTGGTTCCTGGACTTACACTTTGCCTGAAAAAATTACTTTAAAATCCTTTTGTATTATGCAATCCTTTTGTATATGTTTACTTGTATATATTCTGCAGGTTTTATAAATGTATTTTCATTGCTTTCAGTGTTCCAAAATACAGCTTTTAAACTTTAGGTCTTAGATGTTTATATATTCATGTTGATTGTTTATTTACTCTCTTGTAGGATTTATTCCTCCTTATTCTGTTATTGAATTAAAACCTCAAGGTTTTTATTCTATCAAAACTTCCATAAAAAACATAAAAATTTGGAAAATTCTCACTAGAAACGTAGAATTTTTGCCTCACTGAGAAAAACAGCAGCTGAGTAAAATACAACCTTAAAATACCAGTGAGAAACTACTAGGTCTATATGACTATTAGGTCATAAGAAATTGTAGCAATTTTTTTAGGAACTAACAAGATTGTTTTAGGTCTGAGGCTTTTAATTTTTCCAAGTTCAAATAACCAAATGGTATTTGATTTTCCATGTGTCAAGTAAATTCAGTATTTTCAGAATCCAAGATGGTATTAATCCATGATCTCATATAAGATTTAATGCAGTTGACTAACACAAAAAAAACCCCAAAATACAAAAAACAAACAAACAAAAAAACCCAAACAAACCAAAACAACCCAAAAACTGGAATAATTTCTTGCACAGAGAAGAATAACAAGATCTCAGATCAAAGTTGGCCAATTAAATTTCAGAGTAAACTTTGGGGAGCTTAAGCCAGAGATTCAGCGTCACCTTTGGTTTTTTTGTATTGATATGAGTGCAGGCCCAAATGATCCACACATTTCCCACAGCAGAGGGTGCGCAATTTTGTTGTTACATCTCTCATACACTTTCGTATGAAGTCAGAAAAAAACCCTCTCACAGACATCTGAGAGTCCTGAGAACCAGGACCTAAGATTGCCAACAAGTTTTCCTGCTTTTTTCTTACATCACAAATATGAATAAGGAAATTTTACATGTCTATTTCCACAAACTTTGACATCTCTTGCGCAGTTTTTTGGGTTTCTCTGACCTTAGAATTATTAAAATTAACACATTCAAATGCTTCCAAAGGCTTTTACCTTTCTAAGCACTCTGCTAATGGAGTAACTGGTAGTTTTATGCATACAAATGAATTCCTGAAAAATTAAATCCTTTGATTTGTGAGGTTTCAAGCCATCATATAATCGCTTCTAACTGCTACCACCCTTTTATCAGAAGATTTTTTTTAAATGGTATGTCTTTTGTTATCTGAGTTCTCTGTACCTCTCAGCAGCAGTGCTTCACCATTATTCTACTCCATATTTTCTGTCTCATTGTAATTCCTTCGTATTTAAAAAACCTGTTCTCCAATGAAATTAGATCCTATCTCAGCTGAAGCACTGCTGGCATATGTCCCATCCTTTCACAAAGACCTTGCCTTACATATTTGCTGTGCTTGTTTAATGCTCAGGTTTTAGGCATTTTTGGTTGAGCTAGAGAATGTGATACAATGTAGTTATTCAATGCTGAGAAAAAAACTACTCGAATCTCTCAGAGACTCTCATACCACAATAGAATCTATTTATTTTTCAAATATACGCCTCAAGTACTTGCTTGCAATTGAAATCCATTTTGGTTACTTATCACACTAAGCTTCAATGTTTTATCTTAAAACTCTCATAAGGCTTGGAATAGAAAGAGGCAGAGATTAAAATAACATTTCAGTAAAAACTCGACTTTTTATATATCATATATTGCATTTCCTGAGCTTTTGTTTATGCACCTATTTGTAATAACATCTAATTTGTAAACTGCACACTCACTTGTAATATGAATTATACTGATCAATTTTTTTCTTTCTATTTTCTTATTTCTTTGAGGGGCATACAGTGCACCCTCATAAGATGACATTGTAAAATACAGGAGAAAAGCAATATACAATACTTAGAAGTGGCCCTCCATTTAATTCAAATCTTTGTCATAATTACTTACGGAGATGCAATTATTTCGAAGATCAAGTTCAAAGCTTGGGATGATATTTTGGGAGGGTTTACTTTCTCTATGCTGGTGGCTTTTAAAACACAGTCTTTTATTTGTTAATAGATAGTATTTTACTTACGATAAATCTCCAAAACTACAGTAGCTTCTTGAGTTTGTCCCTTAGCGTCTGTTGCTTGGCAGCGGTATATACCAGCATCTTCGATGTTTGCATTATAAATGGTGAGACGTGAGCGGACGCCCTCCTTCTGAACAACCACTCTCTGGCCTGAAACGATCTTCTCTCCTTGTGGGTTGTACCAATCTATGTTCTCAGGCTCACCAATGGCTACAAACAAAATCAAAACTGATCAAAAATTTAAACATTTAGTGTGATGGTTTAGGCTCTCTTCTTCTCTGCCAAGGTCAGGATGAATAACATGGGAAACGAAGATGTCGAGTTCAAACTTCGAGTGTTTATTATATCTTATCTATTTACAGTATTTATAGGCTCACGAGCCGTGAGCTCAACTAGCAAGCTAGGGAAACGAGCTTCTAACTCTTTCCAAGGTCTTTTAAGTGATTATTACCCAATACCAAGGGGACACCTATATTATTTACGTTTTTGACCCAATAATGACCACTCAAGGCCTGCAATGAGGACCTTTTTCACGAAGGACAAAGAGAACACCCAAAATCCTCCATCTTGACTCTTATGTATTGCTATATACTAAAATCTTAAATCTAAGTTTCTAACATTCCAACATTTTAGAAGGACATCATGCAATATCTGTGCCTACCCAATGCACGATCTATGCAGTGTAAGGAATTTAAGCAAAATTGAGGAAGAATTTTTTCATGGAAAGGGTTGTCAAGCACTGGCTACCCAGGGAGATGGTGAAATCCCTCTGGAGGTATTCAAGGGATGGCTGGATGTGACACTCAGTGCCATGCTCTAGTTGACAAGGTGGTGATCAGTCAAAACTTGCACTTGACAGTCTTGGAGGTCTTTTCCACCTAAGTGAGTCTGTGATTCTATAATGTCACCTAATTGCTACATTATGCGAGTTGTGAGAAAGACAAAGCAGGAGAAAACTGCAGGCAGAAGTACAATCATTGAGCTAGAGTAAACAGCAGCACAAGGATCTCAAGAGGGGAAAAAACCCACTGAAAAGTGTAAGGTCTTATAAAGGAAAGAAACAAGCTGTCCAGCAGTGACTGTGTCAACAGATCAAGTCATAGGCAATTCAGTGTAGTCAGGCCATGTGTCACTGTCAATGGAAGATTTCAACTCAGCAACATCAAGGATCCATATCAATCAGCTGCAAATGCAAATTCTTCTTCTGACTAATTACTGCCTCACCAGAAAAAAAAAAAAATCTCCTTGGCTTCTCATTAGGTTGGAGAAGATTTGATTCCTCAGTTTAAATAAGTGACAATATTTTAACTACAAAAGCATCCTAACAGATATAAACTACCTGTACTGATATAGAAAATTCAAACTGATTCAGTGTGTGAAATGAAGAGATCCTAGACTGGAAATTTGAAGCCAGTGAAGTTCTAGTATTTGCCACAGTTCTAATAGGTCAATGTGAATATACAGCAATATGTTAATTTAATATTGTGAAACAACTACTTTAGTTACAAAAACATTTAAAAAATCAAAATTTAACAAAAAACTATATACCTACAAATAAAATTCGTATTTTATTGTACATACCTGTGCATGTGAAGAACTTGGATTCACCCACACTGAGCTCAACTTTGCTAAGTGAAATTGTTACTTGAAGTAAAGCTGAAAAATATAAAGTAGATTGTAAATTCATTTGAGAATTTATCAGTTTAAATCTTATATTGTCAGGTTTTATATAGTTTTCATTCTATATATAGAACCTGTTCCACAAGTACAAAATTTCAACTAAATATTGTTATATTTTGAACTAAAGTACATATAGAGATAGAGAAAACAATCTAAATAAAGATATTACACGATGATGACAGCCTTATGTCCCAAACCTGTGGATAAAATTAAAAAGAAGGAGAAAAAATAAGAAAAAGTGATAGAAATATACATGAACATAAAACTAGAATTTCAATGAGAAAAAGGAGGTAATTTATAGTACACAGACTGACCAAGGGTAAATCATGCTGGACCAACTTCACCATCTTCTAGGATAAAATTATTAGTTTTGTGCACAAGAGAAAAACAGTGGGTGGCAATTATCTTGACTTTATCAAGGCTTTTGGCATTCCCTCCCACAATATTCTCATACTTAAGTGTACTGGATATAAAAAGCAAGGTTTTGTTGGTGGGGGTGTTTGCAGGGGAGGGATTTCACAGGTTGTGCTGTGACAGATACAGGAAGTTCTATCTGGGTCATGGTGGACCCACTGCAGGACACAACTGAGAGAGGGCTGAAGGAGTTTGTAGCACCTCTTAGAACGCCAAAGAGAGAGACAAGAAGGCCAAAGTGATAAGAGGTGCTCCATGGCACAACTGGTAACACTCCAGGACTCTGGTCAATGCATGAGCCCATGAGAGAGCAAACTCATCGTGAAAGGACTGTGGATAACCCACAGCAGAACAGAGGAAATTAGTTAGCCAGAAGGAGCAGCAGAAGAAAGAGTGAAAAAGAAGGAATGACAGAAAGAAAACACTATGGGTGGTGAAAATAAAGGGAGTGAAGGACAGGAATGGGAAGGAGTGGTACCTGGAGTATGGGAAAGAGGCAGAAAGGTGTTTTCTGTAAGTCTCTAAGGCTCTAGCTTTTTTTAATATGACAAATTTTATTCATGAATATAACTTTAAAATTTGCTAAAACCCACAACTATTCAGTTCTCTTGATAATAAAAATTCAAATAAAGCTGAGCACAGAAAAATTATCAGCAAAGTACTATCCATAGATATTAACACGAGAACTATTACATTAAAAGAAAAGTGCAATGAAATATATTTGCTATTTACTTCATGCAATTAGCCTAAATAAGCACAAATTAAACAGTGTGAATTTTTTGTTCCAATAGTCATATCAAAAGCTACACCAAAAGAGGCAGAGAAAACTGGTGATTGCTTCAGTATCAGTCTGCCAACCTAAATTTAGTAGAACTGGGTATTTTCCACAAAAATTCCAAACAAACAAACAAACAAACAAACAAAATTAAACATTAAATATTGGTAGAGCACATAATTTTTTTTTTAATGAGATTTCCTGAATTGTGAAAGCTTTTCCTAAGAAGATCATCACAATTGAATTTTTTCAGTATTATCTTATACCCTACCCCCGCAAGAAAATAGCTAAGAATAAAAAGCACAAAAAGCCACACAGAACATGTCCTGCCTCAGCAAAGGTAGGTATGCACTCTGCTAAAATCAAAAATTCTCGGTCCATAAAGACAACCAGGAAGACAGTGGGAGTCCAGAAAGGAGCTGAAGGGGACTAAAAATGTTGAATCTAGTACTGGAGAGGAGGGAGTAGTGGCATTCCCAGTGCAACATTGAGGAGCACAGTGAAGGCTCCTTTTAGGACACACAGAGCCCTGACAGAGCAAGAGTCTGCTTGTTCTCATCTCTCATCATGGGTCTTTACACCCATGGTAGCAGAAGCAAAAGCCAAACTTACGTGTAAGAAAGGAAATTAGTTTAACACAAAGTTTTATTTTATGTTGTAATTAAAATCAAGGAGTAATAAATCATCCAGGAGGCTACTCCAAGCCTCATTTCTTTATTTACCTGTCAGGTGAAGCTTTACTATAGTCTCAAGACCTGTGACTGCTGGTGGAAACCAAGGTATTAATAAATACAGCCATGGAAGTTCTTCAAGTCATTTGAAGAGCTTGGCTATTTATTTCACATCACAGACTCACTTTTTGGTCCTATGCTACCGTTTTTCTGATACCATATTCTTTTAAAGAGCAGTCTTGTACATTTGCTGCAGAAATATGTATGTCAGCATTTCAGCAGTGTTGCTTCAAGGATAATTGCATTGCTTAATTTCAATAACTGATGTAGAACTAAATAAATGCAATAGATTAGGTAATACATGTCAGATAGAATGTAAAAGGTGGCAGGATGAGAGGTGAAAAATAAGAGAATATTTTTCCTTCATAACTTAAATAGGTATTTAAGATTGTAACACAGCTTTGGCAAAGGGCTCAAATCTAAATAAATTTCTTAGCATGAGTGTAACTATATAAACTCTGTGGAGACATGCTAGCTACATCTCTGAAATCAAAAGGAAATCTTTTTTTCTACATATGGTACATTAATATTCACAAAATTGAAAAAAATATAAGACCATCTGTCCCATTTTCTCAGCCTCATAAATTTTCTAGCTCTGCTTGATGTAAATAAAAAAAGTATTGCTTCATGCAACCTAGAAGGAAAAATATTCCCCAAGTTATTTATCTAGAAATCCCTACTTTTTAGTAGTCAGGCAAATATTCATGTATGAAGCTAGGAGAATACTCACTTGTTAATTATTGAAAGCAAAATATTGCAAAGAGACAACACATTCAGGAAATTTCACCATACTTCTAAATCTATCTCAAAAACTACAGATAGTGTAAGCTCTGATGTAGATGGCAGAAATGTACTCACAACTCATATTATTATTGTACACTAACTAATAAATTAATTAAAATAATTAAAAAGTGGAGTTCTTTGCATCAGGCTTCTATGAATCTCATTGAATACACAGGCAAATGGTTATTTTATCAGAGCAGTGGAGATATTGCAAAAATTTAGTAGAGGTGCTACCTTTGTTAAACTAAGCCCAGAAATAACAAGTACCTTCTGGATAGGTCTGAAAAAGTACTTTCGCTTCCCATGTTTTCAATATCATCTAACTACACACTCAGAAAAAAAAAAAAAAAAGGCAAGATGTAAATGATCTGTTTTTGAGTAGAAGTCTGGGGATAATGCTACTGTAGTACAGCTGTTCTGGGAAAGAGTGAATTCATTCAGGGCTTCCATGACTCTTTGGTACATGTCAAATTTTATAGCAAAATAAAAGAGCCTACAAGAAGTAGGTGATACAACCAATCCTTTCCCTTTTGATCAGAGTCATTACAAAGGAATTATTATCAGTCCTAATACACTAAGAGGATTCTGCTGAATTATTCCTTAATGGGTTTAAAAATCACTAAGGAAGATAAGTAAGAGCAGTAATGAGAGGTCCATTTGTACTGTTAAATATGGAGACAGATGACTGCATTCATAAGGACTAATATTTAGGAGACTAATTGATTTCAGTCCCATTAGCAGCAGTAGCCTTTGGGTTTCAGAACTAACATCACAAATCTGTGAAGGATGTCCACACAGATGATCACCTGATGCAAAAAAGTCAGGTGCCATCAGTGAGAGGTTACAAAAATTGTAGCAGTGAGTCACTCACACATGTACTTCTACTGTCCCTTAGCAATATATTAAAACACGTGCAAAGTGTATACTATGTAAATGTACATTTAAATATATATTTAAAAGATATATAAGGTACTAAAAAGGTAAAGGGGAAGATATTTTAATAAAATCTGAAAAAAATATTGAGTAAAGCTCTGCTTCAACCAATAAACCCACCCAACATCTTCTTGATAATGCCATTTAAAAAAAAAAAATAATCCCACCCAAGCACTGATAAAACTTGAAAAAACTTCCTTTTCTCTGTACTGGAAAGCCATCAATAACAAAACATATCATATTCTGTTCTAGTTTCCACAATATAAACTGTGTAAAACATAGTTTAACAGCTTTATGCTACATCAATATATCTGAATAATTTTTGAATTTACTTTTGAACCATTAGATATCACTCAGCTGTGGAGGGGTGTTTCTAAATCTTTTGGACTACAAATTCTCTGAAGGGGAGAGGTTAATGGGAAGGCAGTAAAGAGGAAAGGATGCAGCTCTGAAGACAAAGCAAGGCATAACTTGGGATCAACATGGGGCAAAGGGAAGCAGGGACAGCTACAGATGCTCAGGTGGGTATCTTTGGTGCTAGATTCCAAGAAAAACAAGTAGACTGCAAAATTTAGCTGAGAGGACTTTTTTCTTTGGGAGGGTCCTTATTCTGTTTAGAGAAAGTTCACTGACAAAAACTACACCCTTGGCTATTGGTGATCTTTGACTTCATTTAGTAAGCAAGCTTTCTTGAGTGACGTGGTTTTGTTTTCAGTAAATGATTCAACTTCTATTAAGAAAACTAGGTTTCATTATCCTTGAGCATGAAGAAATTAATATGTTTTTAAGAGGTATCAAATTCAATCCCAGAGCAACCACTCACCCAGTTAATCTTTCTACCCCTTATTATGCAAAATTCCAAGAATGTTATGTTTAAATGCACTGATGCCCAGACAAAAGTGAATGGGCTTTGAATGAAAATTACACAATCCTTGAGGAAATTGATTGTCTCTTCCAATTCTAATAATTTATAATTTAAATTTACTTTGAAACACCACTGAAAAAACACTAGATGGTTGGTTGGTTTGTTTGTTTGTTTGTTTGTTTAATACTGTATTTTAGAAGCATTTGGACCTCTAAGCTGAAATGAGGAAACATAAATTAGTAAATACACTTGTTAAGTATCACGAAGTTCAAGAGAATTTTATTTCAGGGCAAATTCTTGAGTTATTTTCAAAAATCTGAATAGGTTAAACTTCCTCAACTACTAATTCAGCAAAGTAAGATATACAAATCAAAAAAATCAGCAAACAAGCCATGAATTTACATTTCCATTAGCAAAAGTCTGATCTAAGCTATCTCTCTGACTAATCAGAAAATTCAGAACAGTATACCTCTGCCCTGAAGAACTCCATTAAAAAAACCAATATAAAATAAGGCTGAATTAAAGTCTATTTAAAGTTGTTTGACTTGAGAAGTGGAATGACCCAATGAAGATCATGTTTGGAGATATCTCAAGTCATCTAAGGTACTATTGTTTTTTTCACATAAATGAAGAAGATTCAAACCTTTTAGAACTCTGAAGATGGAATAGCATGTGGTCAAATATTACACAAGAGATGACCATTATAGATAATGACATAGTTAAAAATTATTCATTAAACAGCAAACCCAAAATGAAATCTCAGAGAAAAAATAGGATCACTCCTATATCCAAGTAAACTATCTATGGGGAAAAAATCCTATCATCATATCCTGAAAAGGAGATGATGTTCTTGTTGAGCTTGTAAAGTCTGTGAGACTTAGAGTGTTTAAAACCACCTAAAGCTTTGTAATCCTTTGGGAACAAAGAGAGTGCTAAAGAATAATCTTTTTTCTATGTGTGTGAGAACATACAGTGGCAAATTAATCCAAACAGACTATCCAAATGCAATCCTTTTAATGTTTTCTCATTTAAATGTATTTTTGGGGATTTTTTCTCCATTTTTAGCAGTTTAATGTACTAAGCAAAATTTCCTATTCATCCTTTTCTAATACTCTAATATCTTGTAAATAATGTAACACTAGTTTTTCCTTATTAATAAAGGTATATTAACTGGCCTAATGATATCCTTCTTCCATTCAATGGCCTTGAATGCTTGTCTGCAAGTTTTGTAAAAATATCTGAAAGGCAAACTGCATCTGCAAAGACAACAAACAAAAAAATAAACCCTAAAGAGTTTGGTTTTTATTAGTGGGCTGACTACTAATAAATCATAAAGCAACACTTCTCCATAGTATGACAGTACTGAGAGAGGTTACATTTATAATTTCTTGGCAGAAAGTTTCACAATTAAGTAGTTCAGTATAAATGAACTTTTCATTTTATCACATTAGCCTTAATTTGGATTTCTCTGTAGAAAAACAGTTCTGATTTAAAGTTCTAAGGTTTTATTTGAATTATTACGGATTCCTTCTTCAATTTCTGTCTTATAGATTATAGAGTGTTTTATTTTTAGATAGACAAAACAGTCTTTGTGTCATCATGAATTCATTTCCTACATCTGTTGAAGTGTCATTTTCCCTGATGAGAGGAGCTGGAAGTCACACAAAGTTCAAACTGCCTTCTGGGCCAGAACAGATGTTATAGGGGTGAAATGCACAATGAAAGAGCACCAACACAATCCAGTTTTGTGCAACAAATACTGAACCATAATCATGGTTCTGTTAAACATTCTTTTCTATGACACTTGCAGCAGAAACAGTAAAATACATCAGCCATTAATATCTGAGCAGAGACAGTAAACAAGTATAAACCAGTCTGCTTGCTACAATTACATCCACAAGACTAATCTCAAAGAGAAGTGACTCACTACTGTTCCCTCAAAAGTCAAGCAAATTACAGTTTAGAAATAAACACATAAATATTGTAAGTGCTACTGAGATTTTCAGGTAGGTTGATAATGGGAGTCAGTTCTTTAAAATTAAAAAGTTGGGACAACGGATAAGTTTTTATATATGGATTTACAAGCCCAGACATATTTAGATATTTTAGAGAATACCTAAAGAATATTGATGAATATTTAATATTGCTAGTCATGGCTTAGAAGCTTAAAAAAAATCAAGATTAATAGATAGACAAATGAAAAAAAAATCAATATGATTTATCAAATTAGAATATGTGTAAGTGAAAGGCACGATGAACACAGAAGTTTAGCTATAAAGTGTCAGGCATGACATGATGCATATCTTCAATTCTATTTAAGTTATTCTAGCTAAATTCAGTAGAGCTTCTTATTATGCATGAGAAGAACAGTGAAGTTCAAAATTAATTTATTAAGAGAATATTAATATACTTTTACAGTAGAGGAACATACTGGGGAACCTTTATCATGTATTTGTCTCATACACATACAGATACATATGAGGGGAAAAAATAGTATAGACTAGAATGATCAAAGAACTATAGAACACTACTTATCGAAGATGAACATCACCTTATCAAAATCTACTCAATCTGATTTTTTTTTTTCCAGCAATAAACAGAAAGAAAATTATTTGATGGGCCTATGAATATTAAGGAACATGCTTCCCAAACTGAAAATTACTAAGCTGGGAAATTCCTAATTTCATAGTATCTCCTACACACAAGGCATGTGAATTGCAGGTAGGGTTTACTTTTCTTTAATATTAAATTTCTTTTCTCAAGGAAAAGGTGATAGGACAAGAGACAATGGACTCAGGTTGCACCATGGAAGGTTTTGATTAGATATTAACAAAAATTTCTCCACTGAAAGGGTTGTTGAGCATAGGAAAACACTGCCCAGGGAAACGGTGGATTCACCATCCCTGGAGTTATTTTAAAGATGTGGAGATGCAGAGATAGAGACATAGCTTAATACTGGGCTTGGCAGTGCTGAGTTAAAATGGCTGGACTCAATGATCTTACAGATTTTTTCTAACCTAAATGCTTCCATAGTGTTTTGGTTTGGGTAGCTTTTTATTTTGTTTTTGTTTTGCTTTCTTTTTAAATTTAGCTTAAAGTGGATTTAATATAATTTCCAAAAGACAAGTGGCAATATGCACAAACTACAGGAATCTCTTTTTAAACATAGTAAGCCACTTTTTTTACTCAGTGGTCAAACACTGGAACCAGTTGCCTAGAGAGGCTGTTGATTCTCCATCCTTGGAGATACTAAAATCCTGACTGGGAATGGCCCTGAGTACTCTGTTGCTGACCTTGCCCTGAACAGGGGATTGGACCAGGAGTTTTCTCCTGCCTTCCTTTCTCCGCTGCTCTGTGTGTGTCTATGTGATCTTTGGAACACGAAAATCTAACTTGTTTTTCCTTGCTCCAATGGGCAGCCTTTCATCATAGAACAGTAAATCAGACACAATACTGGGGAAAAAAAAAATTACCTAAGGGTCACATTTGTCAAAACCTGCAAACTTGAAGGTAAAGCCACAAACCTTAGAAATGCTTTTGAAAGAAAGCACTCATGCCAAAAGAGTGCCTCATATTTCCTCATAATATTCCATTTTGGTTTTTCCAAGGAAGAAACTTTTTAAAACAGCATTTCTTCACTGTTGCTGGATAATGAGCACAAGTTTGATAATGTGCCAAGACAGTAACTGAACATGGACACCCTCACTGAAAGGTACATACAGGCTGCCTGGGGACCAGCAGCAGAAAACATGATACTGAGGGAAAAAAAAAAAAAAAAAAGCCAAGTGAAATCACTGCTAAAATTCTTCCTTCAAAATCAGCTAACAGCCCAAGTGGTCTTTCAAATTGCAGAGGGCTATTGGATTGAGCCAGCATTCGTCTAACTACATGGCATTTATAACCTAAATCCAAAACAACATGCTTCTCAAAGTTCAGGCCAAAAGCTGCCTGCAAAGTTTCTGTTGAGGGCTAAACACATTAACCCCCCAAATTTAAGTAATACAACAATAACTAATAGAAGTAATACAACATAAACATGTGTCTTAGAAGGAGCCAAGAGCTTGCCCATTCTTGAACAATACATAGCCCATTCTTGCAAAAATGTCTGCTTCAAGCGTGTTCTGCAAAGGAGATGTGCAATATTTGTTTCTAATGTGATGTATTCATTAAGGGATTTCTCTGGGAAAAAAAGAAAATGTAGTTGCTTAAAGATAGCACTGTAATAAAGAAAGGCCAAGAAATCAAACTATACAATTGTGGAATCAACATATCCTGATTGAATTCAAAACAAGAGATCTTTGCAACAGAAGGTGCAATGAAACCTTTTCCCTCAGTTCTCACTAGAAATATGCTACAATTATCCTTAGATATCAGAAGTTATTATGCGAGATTGAAAAAACCACCAAGAAGTTGCCCAGGTACGACCATTGCAATTGCATTACAACTGTTGCTAAAAATACAGTAGTCTCTATGAAATGTACATGCAGATAACAAAGAAGTTAAATCAGAACAATATAAAAGCTAAAGTCAGCAGCAGAAAGAGCAGTATGGCATCTTGAATAAAACACACTGACTAACCAATGTCCTTGTAGCTAAAAAGACAGGGTTTAACCCCGATTGAAAGAATCTCAAAACAAACAACTGTATTGGCCCTCCTCGCAGGTTTATCTTTTTTCTTGTAAAAAAGATGGCACAGGCAAAAATTACTTGTTTCTGAGAAAGAACTTTTCTAGCAAAACCATTTTTTTCCCTCAAAAAGTGCTCACAGTCTCTGTCAGGAGCTGTCTTTACTATAAATGTAACGGTTCATTCCATTTCTTGGAAATGCATAATGAAACCAGAATATCAGCTTCAACTACACAAAAGCTCGCATTTTCAGTTGTAGGAGTTGACAGAGATTGTGGAAATGTGACCCAAGGATGACTGTTTAGCATTGCAAGAAAATGAACTTGTGACTTAAAGAACTATGAATTGTTCCATTCACAGTAAGCTGTCCTGTTGAGGACAGACATCATCAGGACATGGAGACATGGCCACAAGGACTTCCTGCTGCCAGACATGAACATCTAGGCAGTCTCTAAACTCAGATTTAAAAGCCTGCAGAATTTCTTTTGGAAATAGTCACTTTGTCTACATGGTCCTTTTAAAAGGTAGGTAGTTCTTGAGACACTCCAAATTGGCTGGAATATGAATTTATGGACTCATCTTTTCACCCAGTGGTTTACTCTAAGCCATGTTTCTTATTTCCTCTTTCATCACATCCTAGAAAAACATGAACCTACATTTTGAAATGCGAGTGTCCAGAATCCATTATTACTAATCCAAAACTCAAAAATATGATCAACTTGGGGTGATCCTTAAACCAGAAATATTGCCCACATCAGCTATGTCTTTAATAAAATTTTGTTTAGAAGAGAGGAGTATGCATAAAATTACCCATTTTGATACATGCTCTCTCTACTGCCTTTATTTTGCTTTACTTTCTGCTTCTGGACTTAACAAATAAAGCAAATAAAAACCAGAGTGCATAACTTAGACAATCTTATTCAAAAATGTCTTGACATATAATTAGTTGTATAAATATATTTTATCTTTCATCAAAACCTTTTAAAAATATTGCCATATTTCTAAGCAACCAAACTCTAGAATTATCATTGCATGAATTTTTAATTTTTCATACTTAAAAAAAAGAATAACATTAAGTTAGTGATGTGGTTGTTCCTGCTATATTCCCTGCTGAACATGCATTTAAACAAATTTTAAGAAGTCATAAATTAGATAAACAATGCTAAACATGCCCAAGGACAGGAAGCTATTAAACATTCAATAAAAATGAAAATATTTTAGAAAAATATTCCTTCAGCACAAAGTATTGCTTTAAATGGGAAAAGGCTGAAGAAAAATTAATTTTGGTTGAATAAATGTCTGCTTAAAAAAGGCTTAGGCATCATTATTACAGAAGTGTGACTGTTGAGGATATCAGAGTTGTTTTGTGCAGAATGTGCATGTGCTTACAGGTGCAAACATCACAGTCCATTGCAAAGATAACAGACTTCTGTGTGCACAACTTCAATAATTAGGAATGCTCCCAATCCACTTTAAGCAAACAGCTTAGCATTGCATGAAGTATGCTTAATTTTCCAAAAGATTTTCTAGCTGCTTTAGTGTATGGATAAATTCATTAAAATATAGTTATATTAAATTATAGAAAACGAAAGATAATATATTCAGAAATTATTCAAGTAGCTTACAGGTAACTATTATTATTCAGCACAAAGCCAGTCATTTACATCAACTTCCAGGCTAAATTTGGGATGGGTTAATTGAGCTATGAAATTTGACATTTTCTTTATATCTCTAAAAAACTTACATAAAATCATAGAATTATTTAGGATGAAGGTGACCTCTACATGTTATATTACTCAGCCTTCAGCTCATAGCAAGAATTACCTCCAAACTTAGATTAGCTACCTTGGTCAAATAAAAAAAAAATTCTCTTTCACATCTGATTTCATTTAGAACTTTACATTAGAAGGTGAAATGATTAGAGATGAAATTCTAAATACTTAAAACCTTTCCCTCATTATGTCAATTAATTTAGCACTTGCTGAAAGTATTTGATCATTAGCTAGAATACAATTCAATTTAGTTGCAAATTTATTGCATAAAAAAAAGTAATTTAGAAAAAATATTAAATGACATAAAAAGATAAATTTTATATTTATTTTGGATACATTTAAAAGCAAAATAATTATTTGTGATGACATCTGGGCAGGTACTTTGAATGAATTCTTCTCCAATCTTCCAGCCAATACTGAGGAGGGCATAACTATGGCTCTGCATCAAATTTTGGGCCCCTTAATTCAAGAGGTGGAATCTGGAAGAGTCCAGCAAATGACTAGAATCTTAGAGAAAATGTCTCATGAAAGAAATATGTCAGAAACTGGCTTGTTTATTCTGGGAAATAGAAGGCTATAATAGCTATGAAGCTATTAACTGCCTACAACTTATTTAAACAGAGTTAAAAGGATGTCAGAGTTAAACTCTTCTCAGTAGGAATGCTGTTGGACAACTCAAAGCCATGATCCTGTGGAATGTTTGTGACAGCCTTACTGTAAAGAGGAGATTGGAAGAGATGAAACCCAAAGATGCTCTCAAATCAAGATCCTATAATCTTTTGGTACTAAGAGGAAACATCATGAACATTAGGGGACAGGAAAATAAATTAAATTACCTGTTCCCTATCACAGTAAGGAATGGGCAAAAATAATCCAGTTATTAATCTGAAGAGATAATAGCTCAGAGAAAACTGCTCATGAGAAACAGAAACAAGAAACAACTGATTAAACAAGTTAATAAAATTAGAATTATATCTGACAGAATAGGATGGGGCTATCATATCCAAATACACAAAAAAGCTTAGGCTAAGCCAGAACTGTTGTGTACAGGCATTTTACAGCTAGGAAAAAAAAAATGTTACTTAATGTTGACAGTCTTTTTCCTCTTCCTGCAAGAGAAAGTTAAATGTTTGTAAAGTGCCATAAATAGAGGTAGAGTCTGTTTAATATAGCTCACCAAAAGGAATCAAGCTTGCAATCCTAATATCATGTAATTAAAACAACAGAAGGAACCCTACTAATCAGAGTACCCCCACTGGCTGACCCCACGCAGCATAGTCCTAGCAAAGAAGCTCAAGGAGAACATTTAAAGGATACTTTTCCTATAACACTACTGTGAAAAAAAGGCCACATCTTTAGCTGATGCAAATAAGTATTTTAACATTAATGAGAAAGCTCCTTGGCAATTACATAATAAATATTTAAAATGCAAAGAAGAAGATTGAATTTCTAATTATATTGTTTCCCTGTTGTCATAAAACTAAGCAGTTGGCGTGCAAACCACATGACAAAGCTTTTGATCTTTGGATAAAAATAAAAAACACTTCTTACGCATTAAGTACTCCATTACATCAAAGAAAAGCTTAATTTTACATATGAAATTTTACTTCTGTATATGCTGTGGTCTTTCAAGATGTATGGAATCAAAAAGGAACCACTAGATTTAGGAGTATGATCTGACACTGAAACTTCATGTTGGAAAATACAAGTCCTACTGCTAAGTAGCCATTCCTGTAATACTCAAAGCCTAAAAAAACCCTAACTACCAAATAATTTAAATTTTACTTTAATCTAACTAAGGAAGTTCATTATGCCTCATGATTTTCTGGAAAATGAGATTCTAGATGTCTAAAAATATAAAAATTATATTCAAGAAAACTGTGTGTTTGGGTATGAAACATGTATGCTTTTATACACCGAATCACATTTGAACGTTTAGAGATTCAGTATATTTAAATACAGGATATGGACAAGTTCTAACAGTAGATCTACTAGAAGATAGACCTTAAGTTTGGTTAATGGAATCAATGGAAGCAATGTAGATGCCTAATAAATTGCTTCATCCACTTTTTTAGCAATTCAAGCATTATTACCATCTTTAAAATCTGCTGTTAACTATGATAACACTTCATTTAGGAAAACAGAACAGCTACCTGTGAAACAGAAACCACAAAACATAAATGCAATTGGTTCCAACGTTTTGCCACTGTTTAGCTGAATCTTCAATAGATATTTCACTGAAAGTACACAAAATGAAGTTTTTTTACTTATCAATACCAAGTAACATTTGGTAG
Source organism: Cettia cetti (assembly GCA_013401135.1). Classification (NCBI taxonomy): domain Eukaryota; kingdom Metazoa; phylum Chordata; class Aves; order Passeriformes; family Sylviidae; genus Cettia; species Cettia cetti. The sequence goes on from VZUI01074099.1 coordinate 23,490, forward strand.
AATTCTTTCCAGTATCCTAAGCAAGATTTCTACTGCTCTGGTGATCTTCCTCGATCCATGCAGCTAAGATATCACTAGAAAAACTGGGAACTGATAAATGGTTAAAGGCTGTGATATCACAGAATGGCCTGTGCCATAAAGATCATCTAGTTCCACCTGCCATGGGCAGGACCATCTTCCACCAGACTAGGTTGCTCAGAGTCCCATCCAACCTGGCCTTGATGTATGTTCTGCAACTATCTTTCTGATTCTGGTCCTATGATTAAATGATTCTTCCTGGGTTCTAATTTTAATGGCATCAAATACATTATGCAGGAATACTCATACCAGTTTAGATATTGAATGCACACAGATAACTGCCTATCAGAAAAAAGCCAATCATTTATGCACCTTAATAAATGTCTGACTCAGCCCCAGTTGAGAGAATGTTACTCGTAATTATTAAAATACAGTTTTCAATGCACCTTTCATCAAAGGATCCAGAAGTTGTGCTAGAAATTACATAAACCATGGACGTGATAGGCCTTGAAGAAGATGTATAATCAAGACAATTTCAAGCTTCTCAAATACTGCATTTTCAGTTTAGTTTTGGTTAAAAAGAGTTGTCCAATGGAAAACCTTTTAGCTTTTGTTTCAAATATCTTCACTGAAGAAATTTACTTGAGAAGACATAAATGTTTGCAAAGTTTTATGCGACTTTTGTGGAAAGGAGCTGAAACTTCAAAAGTTAAATATTAAAAAATAGGCAAAGAATTGACAATATTTTCACTAGGTGTTATAAGTATTATGGATCACAAAAAAAACCACTTAAAAAGCTAGTTAATCTACCTGAAAGGAACAACTGCCTAGGAGGTATTATAAAAAACTTAAAATATTGCTGAAAGCATTTGCTTTCACTTGTGGAAAAAAGTCAGAACAGCCTCATGAGACCTGTCTGGATTATAAATAAAGTCTCTGGCATAAATATTCTTTCTGTTTCAAAAAATTAAAAGTTCAAGGATATGCTTATAAATAAGTGACACTGCCATAGATCATAGGAAATCAGACTGGCTTTTCAAGCTCTTTTTTTTAACCCTTAAGCTCTTTGATCTTTGAATGCTATTGTATGGCTACTAGCAAGTTCCCATCTTTAATTATCTTGATTTAGGAAACTAATTTTCTCTCAAAGGATTCCTTTGAAAAGCCTTCTAATTGAGAGCCAACAGGGTTGCAATTAATATGAAATTAGCCAGACAAATGTATAAGCAATCTAATCTACCAGACAATCCTAAGTTTTTAAAAATCAATCCTTTCATGACACTATAGATGTATTTATTAAGGCGGCCCTAATCCCTCTGACTAAATATTTTACAGGTCAAGTTACAGCTGGCTTAAAGATTATTGTTACTTTCTGTACGTAAGCACAAGCAGACTCTAAATTTCAGGCCTAATTCCATGCAACAGGTCAGGTCAGAAGTGTGACTAACCACTATTGCAGCAGTGGAAAAAAAAAAAAAATTAGAATGCAAGGAAACCACACAGGTTTGTGTTATTTTGTTGAATTTTTTTTTTTTCTTCCACTCCAAGTGCTGGCACTTGGGCACCCAAAAATCTATTTGAAGCATTCAGTTCTAACATCCTCTGTAACATCACAGAACCATGGAATGGCCTGTGTTGGAAGGGACCTCAAAGATCATCCCTGTCCAAACCCCTGCCATGGGAAGAGACACCTTCCACCAGACCAGGTTGCTCAGAGCCACATCCGACCCGGCCTTGAACACTTCCAAGGATGAGGCAGCCACAGATTTTTGGGCAACCTGTTCCAGTGCCTCACTACCCTCACAGAAAATAATTTCTTCCTAATATCTAATCTAAACCTCCTCTCTGTCAGTTTGGACCCATTCCCCCTTGTCCTGTCACTCCAGACCCTTGTAAATTGTCTCTCTCCATCTTTCCTATGGGCTCCCTTCAGGTACCCATAGGAAAACTGCAATTAAGTCACCCCAAAGTCCTCTCTTTTCCAGGCTGAGCAACCCCAACTCTCTCAGCCTTTCCTCCCAGCAGAGCTGCTCCATCTCTCTGATCACCCTGGTGCCTCCTCTGGCCTGGTTCCAGCAGTCCCTGTCCTTGCTGTGCTGGGAGCCCAGAGCTGGATGCAGCCCTGCAGGTGGGCTCTCAGCAGAGGGGGCAGAGGGGCAGAATCCTCTCCCTTGAAATGTTGGCCACACTGCTCCAGAGCCCAGGACATGGCCGCAGAATCTTCAGTATCATCTAAGTCTCTAAGAGATCAGGCTTCATCAACAGCTTCTGACAGTTAATTACAGTATTTAATTTTACTTGTCCAGAGAGGAAGTCCATTTCTTTGGAAGGTGTCAGATTTTTCCACTGTGCATTTCTTTGTTCTCCTATTCTGACTGTAAGCATATGTATATTGATTTCTTATTCCCTTCCTCCATTATCTCCATTATTCTGTTTTATAGAATTCTACAATCAGTCTTTTCTCTATGCTCAGTCAAATTAATGTAATTCATTAGGGCCTCCCAACTTACTAACCACTAGGCAGAACTTTAGAAGGTAAAATTCCCAGGTATGCTTGATAACTACACTTTTAAAGATGATGTCTCATAGATAACTGTGACTTTTTTCCCTACTTAATGTCACTGTGTAGAAGACAAGGAATAAACAAAATTTGTACTTGCTATAAAGAAAGATTTCCCTGTAATTTATTACAGAATTAATAGAATAGAAATAAGAATTTTATTTCTACTTCCACTAAAAGTCTCCAAACTCAATCTGTATTGAATAATGCTGTGCTGATCACTGAATAGAATTGTGCAAAAAATTCATTAATTTCTCATATGTTGTGATATAACACTAAAAAAACTGAAACAAACCTAAATCTTCAGGTCTAGACTTTTTTGAATTATAGTTCTCCAAGGATACAGCTCATGTGTTTATACTCAGACTACCCAATATTGTTAGTTTCTCATAATTTTTTCCATGTTACTAGAAAACACAGTAAGTTACAAGATTTTAAATAGAAAACTCACTGGGAAATGTCTTACCTTTGAAGTTCTATTCTTTAAATTGCAAAACAACTAATGATTCAGGGCTGTTTTGTTCCTAAGAGACAAATCTTATTAGAAACCATATAAAATTAGAACAAATAATGTGATGATAACCACATATATAGAACTTTAAAATTTACATATATATGGATAACATCCTGTAGAATACCTATGGCTTTATAATATAAATATCTTTTTTGTTGTTGGTTTTTTTATTGCAGCACTGACTTCCAACTGCTTCCTTTATTGGCAATTACTCATGTAAATATCTCTAACTATACCTCTCAATAGAATTGTCCCATCTCTTTCCCATAACAGTGGACCCTACATTATTTCAGTAAAAGAGGCACCACAAAGCAGGACCAATGAGTTCAGTGGAGGTGATAGATAACGCTGAATTAAATCAAATATGAAACTTTTTCAGATTACACATTACAAGTTGCTTCTACATGAACAGAAATTTGTCTTTGATTCAAGCCTTAATAGAACTTAATCTAACTCACATAGTCCATCACAGTCAGTTCCACTTCTTCTTCCTATGATTCTACTGAATTATTTTTTAATATAGAATAAATAGCCCTCTAAGGAAATCTAGGATAAAACTAGATATGAGATTTTTAAAGGACTTTCTCTCCCATCAAAAATTATCAATGTGAAGGACGCATTGATGGGAAAAATAAATCAAAATCAAAAGCTGGGTTAGTGACAAATCATAAGGCAATAGCTCATTTTTCACAGAAATTACCCACCACCTCCCCAGTAGCTAAGCCTCTAACATATTATCCCTATGCTTTTCTCACATCCCTTAACTAAACTCCCTTTTATTAGAAGGGAGTCCTGCTGCATATTTCCAAGAAGTCCAACTGTGTCTCTCTGATTTTTCTTATGACCTGGAAGTGTTCAAGCCAAATTGGATGGGGCTCTGATCAGCCTGGTGTAGTGAAAGGTGTCCCTGCCCATGGCAAGGGGTTAGAACGAGATATAACTATTAGGTCCATCCCAAACCAGGCTATTTTATGAATATGGTTTTAGTATCAGGTCTGGCTGAAAATTGCCATGGAATTCTATACCTATTACAAAAAATAACAGGAAAAAGTAGTTGAATGAACCTCATTTTCTAGGCATGCAATTTCATGCAGTTCAATTATATTTAAACAGCTTTTTCAGCCATTTAAAATATAAAGACATAATGGTGGCAAAGAAATCCCTCAAAATAATTGCTCCAGCAATAATTCATCATCATCATCATCATCATCATCATCATCATCACCATCATCATCATCATTATTATTATTATCTTCTATTCTGCCCTTATGAGACCTACCTGGAGTACTGCATCTAGGTCTGTAGTCCTTAGCGCAAGACAAATGTGGCATTGTAGGTATGGATAAGAAAACAAAAATAATTCAATATGTACTCAAGACTGAGAAGGAAAAAAGTATCATCTCCGTGTTCCTTTTGAAACAGGATGAACCCATGCCCTGCAGGCATTGAATTCCTCCTGGCAAAGACCTGGAGATGCTGGTGACTTCATAGACACTCTCACCTCCCCTTTCCTGAGTACAGGATTTGTGAGCCTTAGCAATTAGGGAGAAAACTATTAAAAAGGGATTAACTCCAGGAAGATTTTTTAAAATAATAACTTTGAGGGCTTCCTTCTATTCATTAGACCTAATAGGCAGTTTAAATTCAGTGGGACTAACAATAAATTCCTAGTGTTGTTTGTACGATATGCTCCCTTTTTCCCATAACAAAATTTTGAGTACCAGCACTCCAAGGGATTTGAATCTGGATTACTCATTTTTAAGGATAGTACCTCTAGCTGAAAGCTACAGGACAATATGTGGTGGAATGCTCTCAGTCTCTCTCCTGAGGATATTTTCTTTGCATAAATATTTCAGCATATACTAAACAGGAACTAGAACCTAGGTGTTCTCTCTTTAACATGAGCATTTTAACACATTGCAGAGCCTTCTCAGCTTCAGGCTGAAATTTAAAGGCAGAATACATAGTAGTTATCTCTACATATATGGTTACTTTGGTCAGATATGATACAACATTCCTTTACAACTTTAGGAAAAACGAATTGTTTTATTTTTCCTTCTGAATATTTTCATTTATTAAAGGGAAGAAATACAATACCAGGATTTTACAAAAATCTTCATTATAATCAGTATCCTAGCATACCTTTTATATAAGTCTTGAGAAGGAAATAGGTGAGGATTGATAGGGGAATTAATTATTTTTTAATGGGATAGAAATAGCAATAGCTTTGTTGTATGATTCAGTAAGGGTTCAACCTTTCCACTCTGCAGCAAATTGTACACATTTCTTTCACTGATATAATTAGTATCTTGACTTGCTTTATGGAACTTTATTTTCTGGGACTGGTGGCCAGACACTTTATTGCTCTCTGATTAGCCCTGAGATCAATGTTCTGTGTTTTTGTACAACAGCTCTTTCTGAGCACGTCCCTCTGACAAGAGGAGGGGAACAAATTCCCATTGCATGATGTGAGAAAAATCAATGAAACCAGGTGTAGGAGCTGAGGGTTAGATGACCCAACAAAGCTTCCCAAAAATGCAGGGGAATTAGAGACATGCTTTGAGACAGAAAAAAGAAACAAACCAAAAACAACAACAAAACCCCCAATGCAATCAAAACCAACAAAACTTTGGAATATTTGCAGTCTAAACCTAACTTACTTTCCCTTTTTTTAGATAACCTCTATCGCCTAAGATAGTACAATAGATGAATTATAAAAAAACTTAGTTTGAATTTTACTAAGTATTTGGATTCCTATTAGTTAACCAAAACAAAATCTGAAGACCACAATTATCCAATATATACATTACTGTAGTACTCTATAAATATTGTGGGTATCATCTACCACATTTAAACTATTTAGACAGTATCCCACATGACATTATTGACTGCAGAGGGAATAAATACTTTTGGAGACAATGCATTGTATCCTAAAATAGATACTAAAATGCACCCTTCAAGTGCCCTTTCCATTTTGTTTTTTGGTTTTTTTAATTAGTTGCATAAGGAACCTAACGTGAATAGGCTAATACCTCCTTAGAAACATTACATCAAGATATTTGATATACATTTGTAATTTCTATTTTAATATATATTTCATAAATGTATGTGTGTGTATTTGACTTGCTATATCAATTATACATTGATAATAGACATGCATTTGATATATATTTCTGAATTAACTTGAAAGGTTTGAATTTATGAAAGTGCTGAATATCTAACATTTGGAAATGTTTCTGTATATTTTGATGAAACATGCAAAATCCTTGTCTGCATTAGAATATTAAGTTCCATTTCACTACTGAATATATTAGGAATTAAAAAATAGTTTCTATATGTGCCCATATTCATGTTTGTCTGGCTTTGGCATTTTAATCTCTTATACATTGCATGTTCCTTGGCTACCCTCCTTACTGTTTCTTTAACACAGTCCTCTTTACTAAAACTACTTTGGCCTAGTCCCTAGCTTTTGGCATATGTTCATGGATAGGGACCAGAACCTAGAATATTTCTGCTACATGCTAAATTATACATTTATATATAACACAGTACTGAGTTCCTCGCCTATCTACTGCCACATGGCTTACAAAAAGGGTAAGATTTAGCAGCTTAAGCAACAGAGACCAATACTTGGAATATTAAAACAACCCATTCGATCCAGCCTAAGGAAAAAGATTCTTGTTAAGTATAAAGCCAGAAACCCAGGAGTTCTTTTCTAATACAACTCATGAAAACTAAAACTTTCGATACCATAAAATAAAATAAAACTTATTCCTTAAGTATAAAGAAGATTCTCACCGATTTTTAAGCATAATTTATTGAATATTTATTTTGCCTACTGAACTAATAGATTAATAAATGATCTCTAGTTTTACTTAGCTGACCTAATCCATTATGAAAAACCATGAATTTTTCTTTGCAGCTCATTGCCAGAGGAAATACAGGTGAGCTAAATGTTTCTTTCCACAACTTGGATACTTTATGTGTTAACTGTTGACATTAAATACTTGTCTGTATATGTGTATAGATATTCAGATATACAGATATATATACACACACTCTTTTAAACTATTGTATTTTCCATGAATAATGTGATATAGCATTGACTGGGAGCTAAACTTCAGCTTCACTGCTGACTTCACAGAAAACTGATTCAAGAAAGGCATAATGGAAAATAGTTTCATAAATGGCTTACTCTTGATTGCAGGTGCTAAAACAGTCTGAGTTAAAAAACTAAGGGGAGGCAGACCAAGAGAAGGGAATACGGAGAAGTACAAAATGCTGAAGATCTTTTTGTGTCCAATATATGAACAGGCCTATATGTGAAACTGTCCCTGAAAAATGTTTAGCAAGAAGAAACAAAACTTATGGGATTGCATTCCTTATGCATTCCTTGCATAAGGCAAAGAACACAAGAGTTACCATTTGACACCCATAAGCTGCTCCTCCTACTTTAGTGTTCAACTAAAAACCCATCTTGAAATTATTTATTTTACCAAAGCATAATGAAATAAAAAATGTATAAAGATAAGTAAGTCTAAGCTAGTTTAATTAGAGGTATCACATGAAGGAAAGATGTGCTCTTTGGTATCAAACAAACAGTTATTACTTCCAGATTATTGTGGTAAAATACAGCTAAGAATAAATTAATTTCCTTGAATCCTAATTTTATACAAAAATAGTTTACTAGAGTGACTGTATTGCTTTATTACATATATAATCTCCTGAAAAATCTGTAATAAAATACAAGAGCTAGTTTTCTGACTTCACATAGTATCACTGCTTGAATTAGTGTCAGGTGTACATTTTTAATTACATAGTTTTACACTGGTCACATGTTAAGCATCAACTAGTAAAAGCTAAATAAGAACTAAGCAGAAATAATATTTTAACTAAATTCCTGAAAAAAAACACCCAGATTTTTAACCTACCTTGGTTATTTACATAAAAGGCTGAGACTAAACTGAAAAGTATTCATTTTTCATTCCATTTCCATTAGATATTTATCATATCAAGAGTGAAACCCCTTACTTTTCTCCATAAACTACATGCTTGGAGAAAATACAATATGTACATGTACTTCCCTGATTATGACATTTTACTAAAGCACCAGTACTTTACAAAAAGTAGCATAAGCCAGTAGACTCATCTCATTAAGCCAATTCATAATGTTTTCTTTACAACATAAACAAAGATATTTAATCTGCATTTATGCAGACTAAATCAGGTTTGGAGACTGGAGGTTCAAAGAACTGAAACTGCTAATGCTGTTTAGATTTGCAAGACAGCACTAGTATTAGAAAATGAAAAAGCCCAATCAGATTCTGAAAACTGATTATCATTTTGGACTTTTGTAGGAGTACATGCAAAGCAATTTGCTCAACATATTTTTTCTACAAAATAAAAAACCAAACCAAACCAAAAAACAAACAAACAAACCCCAAAACATAGAAAACCCAGAGAATTATAATACTAAGTAAACTTAGTGTGCCAGTTATTGTGTAAAAACAAACTCTATATGTCAGATAATTTCAAATTAAAAGATAACTTCTGGGTCCATACTCAAACATTCACTATAGAATGCTTTAGTAACACTGGAAATCAAGAATGTTGCCAAGGGACACTCAAGATAGTCTTTAGAGTGTCTACTTTTTAGAAGAATGCTAGATAAAAAAATGCACATAGTTCTTGACAGAAAGCTTGGTATGAAACACCTGTTTCTCATTTAAGGTTTAGGGGAGGCTGTATTCCTCTCACCTTCAAACTGGAAACTCCCAGTACTTTGACTTCCAAGGGATAAATTTCGGTGATATCTTAGAAAATCTCTGGTATTTCTACATTTTCATTAGCTACGGGCAATTCTAGATCACAATTACAAAAACAGCGAAGAAGGAATGGTCAGATGGCTTGTTCTGGTGTTCCTTGCCAAAGGGTGTAAGGAGAGATGATAAAAGTTCCTGTATTGATTAACCTCTGCACATTTATAAAACTCATGAGATACCAAGTTTATGTGTGCATTTGTTGTGTGTATCACTGAGCACTGGAGTTGTTCTGTTGTTTTGTTTACTTATGGTCAGCTCATTAAAATAGGGACAGAAAGAACTTAAAAAAAAAAAAAGGCTCTGTCCATCTCATCAGCAGAATTACAGAAGTAGGTGGTCTTGGAAAAGCTTTGAGAGAGATGGGGTACAAAATGAAAAAGAGGGATATGGAATGATTGCACAACTTAAAAGAATTCAAACTGCAAGCAGAAAAACATCTCTGTAGCATTCCAGTGATAGAGCAAACATATATTTACACTGAAGGTCATATCTTAATCTTTCATTGAAAGAAAAAAAAAGAGAAAAAATACACTCCAGTTTCATTCCTGAATTGATTGAGGATAAGAAAGGATATATTAAACTGGTTGTGGCACACTTGGTGGCACCTTGACAGTTGTCACATGCATTTCTTAGTGGTACCTCCCATCTAGTCGAAACTCTAGAGAAGTGTCCTCACTTCCACTATGAATTTAGAGATCTTACAATAAACATTCTCCAATTAGAGTCTCAACATAGAGATTACAGCAACTTCTTAGCCTTCAAAGGGACAGCCTTGGAAGTATTTTTCAACATTTCAAGAAGGCATGAGACAACTCAAAAATCAATTCCCTAAATGACACTGAGAGGAGGAAGGATAAACTCAGTAGGCATCAAGTTTAGAAAAAGGTGACAGATAAATTAATTTCCTGGCTCAGCCAGAATTCTCAAATCACCTTAGGAGAGCTGTAAATAATTTTTACAGTGCACTTTGTCTATAAAGAACTCAGTGTACAGGAAAATAACCAGAAATTTTGACTTTTTCAAGCTTCTTCTAGAATTAGCTGTCATCAAAAAGGGCATTTTCACTGACACAATTAACTAGACTATAACTGTAAGCTAATCAGTACTAGGCAGATTACCAGATACACCAGGTTCAGATTCTGTCCTGCATAGGATTGCAGCTTTTTCACTGGTAGAAGTGCTGTGGCTGACACTTGAAAAATTTGAAGGTAATTTTTTTACAAAACCAGAAATGTCTCGCTAGAGCCAGTGATGGCTCTTTAAGCAAACCACAAGATAAATTAAATTGCTTTTTGTCCGTGAAGTGAACTAGAAAGGTAGAAGGTGTCTGTGATGGTGAGGCAGTGTTACAGGAACAGCAGGCCCTATTAATACAAGACAAATTCTCACATTTTCTATTTTAATGAAACCATTATTCAGGGCTTGTCTCACAGGGGAAGATATAAAGTGATTAAGGCAATCCAGCTCTCAGGCCATGAGGTAGAATACTGAGGAAACCCAGGTTAGAAATCCATCTCAGAATTTTTTTTTTTTTTTTTTTTTTTTTTTTTTTTTTTTTTTTTT
>VZUI01074106.1:0-11671 GCA_013401135.1 Cettia cetti
TATCCCCCCCCCCCTTTTTTTTTTATTTCCTCTTCCAAAAACCTGAAACAATTCAAAGCATTTTGTGTCAACATTTTTTAAAAGCTGTATTTGCTAGATACAGAAGTTGGTGGAAATTTTCTTCCAACTGAAATTTTCAAATTTTCAGTTTGATGTTCAGCTCAGAGCCCAGACTTTGAAATTTCCAAGTCTTTCACAAGCTACACGTTCTGCCCTCCTCAAAGCACGACTGGAAACTGTCTGACCCCCCTTTCACAGTCTGTTCCCGCTCACTGAGTGGAGGGAGGGCTGCTTCCGCACATCCTGTGCCTGGCTGTCCCTGTCACCATCTGAGAGCCCATCTGGCTGCCGTGTGCCAGGAGCGCCGAGCGGGCCCGGGGCTGTGCCAGGACAGCGCGGCCGCCGCACGCAGCAGCCACAGGGGATAAAAGGGGCCACAGGGAAAGCCAGAGGACATGGCCAAGCGTGACGGTGGGAGGACAAAGGGAAGGAGGAGGCTTTCTTTCTACAATTCGTGTCTTTTGTGGAATGGAAGGCGAAAAAATTGACTTTGGAGTTGGTGATTCCTTTTGTGGTGAAGGAAAAGAAAGGGTAGGGCATGGTGGAAATGGCAACAGGCACCTCTTTCAATGGCTGAGAAATTAGGAAAGTAATTCTTTTACTTTCACGCTATAGGGAGAAAGAAAACATAGATGTTTGTTTAACCATGGCAGAGGAAGTGAAAACGAGAGCTGTCCATGGTGACACTACAGAGAAGAGGAGAAAATAATTATTGAAGAGAAAAATTTTCAATAAAATATATTTTACATTTTATTAATTGTGCTGGGATGTTTCTTGAACAGTCATTAGTATGTTCCTGTATTCCACACTTCTCTGATTTTTTTTCCCTTCTTTTCCATTGCCCCCCATGCTCTTTCTTTGTGAGTAAGCAAAGTTATTATTAACAACTAATTTTCTTCTTGATGTGTAACTGCTCAACAGTTACCTGTTAGACTCCTCCATCTTTGGTCAGCCCTACTTAGTTAAATTCAGGAGATGGATCTAATGACTCACAAGACAATTTCAGTGTCATTTGAGAAAAATGCCATGATAAGCATTTCTCACCAGTCCCTAGGGAGCATCCACCCAATCTCAACTAGTGTGAGCTACCACCAGAAAAAGTACAAGGAAATCCTTCCCCCCCCCCCCCCCCGCCATCTTTTTGAAATGACAGCCAAACTAAATAAATAAACAGTAAATAAACTAATAAATCCCATCTTTACATGTCTGATAGTGAAAGTCAGTAAGGATTACCTGTATTTGTCCAAGGAGAAGTTTATTTTTGGTGACATCTCTTTAGGCGTTTCCTAGGTTAATTTTGGTAGACGGATTTAAAAAACTGTGTAAAAGAAAAGACTGTCAGAGATGTATCTGTTAGAAGACATATTATTTTAATCCTCAGGGAAATGCTTTTGCTCTTATTGAAAACAGTTCTGCAGTGCTGCCCTGGAAACATTACTGTGCACAGTGGCCTCCAGCCTGCTCACTGGGGACTGAAAACCTGCCCACCTGCTTCTAATGCCCAACACTGATGCCAAGAAGAAACACATTCATTTTGTACAATCTTGAAGTGTTACTTACTAATTCAGATTTAAAAATGTATTGTCTCAAAAAAAGGCATTACTATCTTCACCTGGACTGAGTAAGATGGCACTAGGCCAACTTACACTGGCTGAAGATCAGCCTGCAGTTTTCAAATGACATGTCCTCCTAATTAATAAAGAAGAGCTTATACTGCCTAATTTGAACCTGTGCCAAACACATCTCTTTCTCCACCACTTACTGCTCACAGCCCTTGATGGCTTGTCTCAGGCTTTGTGGTTAAAGGACTCGGTGTGCTGTGTGGTTTGTGCTAGGTTTGATGGCTTGGGGTTTTTTGGTTTCTGAGTGGATTATATCCTTCCTGTTCTGCCTTGACACTGACATTGTGTTTTGCCTTATTCTGATCATGTAAGAACAGGCAACCTGATATGTGTGCACCACTTGTGTCACACTCCCCTCCTGAAATTTGTATTCTTCAAAACAGCCCAATATGTTTGTATGGCTTATAACAGACTATCTGTGACAGCAAAAAAAAAAAAAAAAAAGAGTACAGTATGCACACCATTTCAAGCTGATTTTATTCACTGCCATTCAGGTCATAGCTTAGATTAATTATTGCATTTGTGTAGGATGTTCATTAGGAGATTTCCTGATTGTTGTTCCAAAGATTGATTACTTGTTACACTTACCTTGTGGTTTCTTTGGGGAAAACATCTTTAAGGCTTCAACATTTGCAGACATACTGAGGCCAGGCAGGGCCCCTGAGAAGTGGGGATACCTACACCTGCCACATCAAGAAGCCGTGACATACGTCTGCATTAATACCAGCTTAGAAAGCAGAAGATGTATAAAATAAGCATTTACTTTCAAGTGCCTCAGTCTAGACATAGTAACATAGCCCTAGCTACTGATGTACCTCTCATAATTAAAATAAGGGAGAAGAAATTTTAAAACTTACAGAAAAATGCTAACTGGCAGATTTGTATAGATGAGAAAAATGGTTAACGAAAGAGCCCACCTGAATCCTGGCTGTAGCTGGCACGCAATTTGGAAATATCCAAGTTTCTAGGCTTTGAATCTCATCATTTGACAACAGAGTGACCCAGGCTTTGCAGGCAAATGCAATGAATTGCTTGATGTTTCTCCTAGAAACTGGCTGGTTTGAGGCAGAAGTAGGAATATGAAGCTTCCTGTGGAAAAAAGCCACAATGTTCCAATTAGTATCTAAATGATTTTACAGGTATTTTTAGGAACACTAGCTTTAATGGAATTCAAAAATATGTTCAGGTCAAATTAGGAGAGATCCTTGAGCTGGGGAAAGGATAAAGGCAGGAACCATTCAGTTTTCGGTTATCCCCTGTTCCTCTCCTGAAATATGTTTATTAACCAGATAGGCTCACAGGTCATATTTCCTGCTGTTCATCTTTTTTGTCCAAACACCATCATATACAGCTGTTTGCAACAATAAAAGTATAAGCTACTGAAAAGAAGACAAAAAGTTAAACAGTTCAGCAATCATACATGGTCTAAATAGGTTTTTAAAATTGCCTTGCAGTGCAGTGCTTAAAAAGTAAGAATAAGCTATAAGGCTTTGTATAACTTTGCAGCAGACATGAAGTTTGTCTTTGTTCATTCATGTAATTCACTTTAATTGTGGGCTAATTAAGCAGAAGAAAATAAATTTTTCTTTAAACTTAGAAATAATCACTGGAGGCTAATAAAAGATCTTAGCAAACATTTAAGATGGTAGTATTTCCAACAGCAGCTTTGTTTCCTAATTGTTTTCCTGCTGGAGCCAGTAGCAGCCCCAGTCAGAAGGGGTTCAGAGGATCCTTTTCCTTTTAGTTGCTATAATGAGATAAACTGTCAAGTAGAGGGTACTAGATGTGGTGAGGATGGATGTGACACAGTTACACCAAACAGATAGTTAACAAATTTTTGACTGAATCCATTGCAGTGCTGCAGTACCTCTTAATGCAGTGGTCAGTGTGAACTCACACTGCTCCATGCAGTAAGTTAATTAATGTTAAACTGTGACATCTTTCCCTCACATAAAAAAAAAATATTTTAGAAGCACCTTAAGAAGTAGACTTATTTGTCAAACACTGTAGGAGACTTACGTGCAAGAGCTGCCTAATGGTTGAGGAAGGTGATGTCAGTTAAACCAGACCAGCAGTTTATTTCTCGGTGGAAATGTATAAATCTTTCTTCATGCATTTGCTGTGTTTCATACTTTTCCATCTGTCATGCATTTAGTTTCAAAAATGGCATGTTAAGTAAAATTATTTAACGTTGCAAGCCATAAAAATAAATTATGGTTCAGTTCCATTAGAAGCCCATTTCTGTTCACAAGCATAGACTCTTTATAAAAGCATCTTTAGGCTATTGGGGAAAAGGGAGAAAAATACAGCTTACAAAGTTGCACTTGTGGCTGTTCTACATGAGAGGTTCTTGTCCTTACCATTTGTTTTGTCATTTAGCATAATGTCTACTAAGCTAGAAGAGCGAAAGGAAATCAGGCAGTAGGGAAAATTACTTAATGGTAACTCACTTTTTTGTAATCTAGCCCTTTTACATCCCATTTTCTTTACCCATCTTAAGACAGCAACCTTTTATTTCCTTTTGCTTTTCTCCTTATGTGAAAAATTCCTCCACTGCCCTCAGACTGGACACTCAATTCTTTGCCTAATATCTGGCAAAACGAAAGTGTGACTTTTTTATATGCGAGAATGTAGTTCAGCAATTTGGACTGCACTAGCACAGATTTTTTAAAAAAAATGGGCAGGAAGGCCTGCCTGTGGGAAGTAATGAATTAATTTCTTGTTTTGCTTTGCTTGTATGCATGGCTATTGCCTTCCCTATAAACTTTTTCCTCAACCCGTTAATTTTCTGGCTTTTACCCTTCCAGTTCTCCTCCCAGTCTTCTGCAGGGGGAGTGAGTGAGCAGCTCTATGGGGCTTGGTGGCCAGCTAGCTTAAACCATAGCACATATTCAGGGGAATGACCTGAAATAATGGAGGACTAAAGAGGAGGAAAACAGTAACAAAAGTTGTCTTTTTAAACTTCAGTTGGCTTTTGCCTTTTTTTTTCCTGTTGGCCTCAGTGCTTCACACCCCTCCTTTCCTGTTTCATGCACTACCACCTCTGTTTCAGTTTCGTCTGGTGTTGCTGACAGTTATGACTAAGTTGTTTCAAAATTTAGTTGTACTCTATCCTCCCCCTCCACTCCCCCCCATTTTCTTTTCAAACTTCCTTCTTGACCAAGGACACACCCAAAAGCCTACCTGTAAAAATGCAGGAGGAAGGGCTGCAGTGCCCTGGGATGAATCCCTGCAGTCACTGATCCCATTTATGCAGCGGCACACGCAGCTCACACAATCGGCTCTCAGATACAGCTGCAGGAACTTCATGCTGCCTGCTTTGGGGGGTGAAGGCTCTGAGCTGTGAATAAAGAATTCACATTTAATTCTCTGGCCACGAGATTGTCAACAGCATGTGTCAGTAAATGGTGCCTGTGAAAAGCACAGCCTGACTGCTGCTCCTCTGTCCCTGAAACTTCCCATTTCCACAGCGGTTACACATCCTGGGGCACTTGGAAAAGTAAAAATTCTGATAATGAGGCCAGCATCAGTTGCAGTTGGTCAAGCATCCAAAATATAATTTAACTCAAGTATCAAAATACTCAGCTTCTGAAGGCTTAATGTATTTTTATAGAAATCTGATTTTGGTTAAAGGTACTGCAGACAACCTGCATATTTAAAGATATAATTTCCTAATTTTTTGTTGTCTGTTGCAGCTTTAACAAAGTCAGAAGAGTTATTCCCACTTTATCCTTATTTACACAGATTTCCCATTGCATTTCATAAAGATAATATAAGCATTATAGTCCAGATTATTTATATTTCACAGTACTAAAGAGTAAGTGTATATTTTCCCAGAAATTTTGTTCAGTCACCCTTGATATCATCCAGAAAGCTAGAGATAATCTCCCCTCAAATTTGAAGCAGTTCAGGAATGCGACACAGAATCTTCTTTGTAAGTAACTTTTTCTGTATTATGCCACGGAGGAGTGTTAAAAAACAAGAGTTTCTTCTCAAACTGAAAAATGAAATGTACTGCAAGAAGGGAAATAAATTGCTTACAAGTACTTGTGTTGAATCATTGCAAAAATTAATAAGCCTTCCCCAAACCTTCTTACTCATCTACTCTACTAGAGATTCAAAACTCAAATCCTTCCTGCAGCCTTCTCACCATTGAGTTGGCTTATACTGCAGTGGCCCTTTAAAGGATTCTTTTAAAAATACAAAGCATGAAACCACTTAGGACACTGTAGACTGGGGTATTACCTTTATAGATGAATGGTATATTTTCTTACAAGATCACACTCAAAAGTAATTACTGTTCTTGGTATTTCACCAGTTGAGAAAAGCTCTGGTTCCAAAGTCTAGGGCACACATGCATCATGTGTGGCTAATGCCACACTGCATCCTGCCCTCAGCAGCAGTTCTATTCGCAGAACAGTCTATTTGTAACTTCATTAAACTCACTTGGTGAGTTATTTTAAATGTCATCATTCATAATTGGTGTTTGGCACTTTTTAAAATGCAGATATATTAAGGAATAATTAATTTTATATCAAGTTAAGTCCAGTAATAAAATAATTCCAAACAACAAAACACAGTGAATCACTGAGGTGACTAGAAGGACACATTGTTTGTTGTGATGTAATTTTTTTTAACCTTTACAACTCTTTATCATTAAGAGACTGATTTTATTCAGTGTCCCACACTGAATACAGTGTGCCCCTTCTTTATTTATTTTTCCAGTGTGAGAAAATTTTGTCTTGTAAGTTCTTGCTGCTGTTTCCATAATTGGAGCATCTAGGAGCAAGTCTGCTTCAATTTAAATCAGTGCAAAGGTTCCCACATTCTTCAGTGTGAGTTCAGAGTGACACATGAAGGACTTTTCCATCACAAGTGCCAGAGTAACAGCACCAAGTACATATATGTATATATTTTCTTCTTATACTTTTGCTGCTTCCTGAAGTTTTCCTACTTGGATTTACTCAGGAGTGTAGCATGGGGCTGCTTTGCATCCCCTTCTCCAAGACACAGCAACAAGCAAACACCTAAGACCAGCACACGCTTGACAGCTTGTCATTGTAATAGTGACAAAAGAGCAGCTGGCCATCAACAAAATAATAAAACTGACAATGAGAGATATTAAAATCCTGTCAAGATGGGCAGTGCCTCCAGGCAGAGGTTGTCTTCACCCGCGTTTGGACAATGGCCCTCAGCAAGCTGTGGGCTTGCACTGCTCCATGATATGCCACTGCAATACCAACATATAAACAAATAGTGATAATTAAGACATTCAACAGAATGACAGCCAGCAGAAAGCTTTTTTCTCCACTTAGCTTCAACCATTGTATAAATGTTGTTCATATAACTGAACTGTATACATTTGACACAGATCTAGGGTATGTAACACAGTTATGCCTCTTGGACTGCTGCATGAGCTGAAATCTGGTTCCTTTGCTGCAAATAAGAAGCAGGATGACATACACTGAGTTTAGACTCTTTGCCATCTATGATTTTTAATGGAAAATGTGGACTATCCACTACATAATCCACATTTTAACACCATTACTATGTAACTGACGTTAAACTCTCCACAGGGTGGTAAGATTCATTATTCTATAAAAGCTAGTCAGAACCTCTACAAATCTGCCTTTTCAGTCAAATCTCTTGTAGTTACATCATCCCATGCCAACCTTCACTCTGCTAGGCTAGACTCAGCTAATAACTAATAAAGCCAGGCATTTGTAGGTGTAAGTATTAAAAAAAAAAAAACAACCATTTGTGATGGTGACTGACAAACACAGAGCATCTTAAATGAAGGTGTCCTGAAGGACTTAGAGCCTGCAGTGTAATTTAATTAAGATATCAAAGTGATAGCATTATATCATCTATGACAGCTATTCTATTATAAAGCATTTCTTTAATTAACAAAGGCAGCACCTGAGAAGGCAAGCACTGGTAAGAAACACACTTGCCTCACACTCGGGGAGACACAATTACTCTTCAGACTTACTTGAGTCACACTTGTTTTACTGCCTTTTTTGCCTTCAGGTGGGGCTGTGGCCCCATTCCCTGTTTTCATGGACGCCCCACAGCCCCAGGATGCCGCAGGGATGTTGTCCTAAGCCTTGCCACACCTACAAGCTCCAGGAGCAGAGCGGTGACTTTTAGTTTTTCCTCAATCAAAAATTGCCTCCTCATTGTCCTCCACTGCCACTGGGGAGAGCAGCTGATGGCAAAGCAGCTTCGGAGAGGCTCAGTGTACACGGAGTTAAAAGCTGCTGGGAAGTGACAGGATGATCTGGGACTTCATAAGCACTGGGATACCTCCTGGAGCTTTTATTCAATTGATATTCAGGTTTTATTCAGTAAGAACATCTGTTGGTTTCAGCAAATTCCTGTCTAGGAATTAAATTAATTGAATCTCAGGATAGGATTTGCCTCATTGAAAGGAACTTCAGAAAATTTAAATAAACTATAAGGTCCTAATAAAATATTATTCTATGGCATAGGGTTGTTTTATAACTACTTAATAACTACTTATATATTCAATACACAGCTTTAAATGGTTTTCTTATGTGCTTGCTGATATAAAAAACCCAGAAGTTTCTATTTTTGAGCATCATATCCAAACTTTTGGCATCAGCCGAGTTCATGTACCTGCAAGTATGCAGGCAGTTTCTCCAGGTTTGGCGGGTTACAGGATGCTACAAGAAAATGTTACATAAATATATATATATATATATAGTTGTGGTTCTAAGTTTCTCTTATATCCGCAAAATAACGATTACAAAATGAAGTCTAGAAAAGCAGTCTAAGAAATATGAAGGAACTTGGAAAGGAACTTGAGTAGGCATAATATCAGATGGAGGAATTGATTTTGTGATTAAAAGCCAGTCAGTACTGTGTTGCAGAATATATACAGATAAGTAGAGAGATACAGAGTCACAAATTTTTGCAAGGAGATGAGGTAAACGGCAGATTTTTTTCCTTTAACAGCTCCTATGACAAAGACAAGTATCTCTCCAGCTTCTTGAATACATTACATTAATACATAATTTCCACAACCTCACTATGAAATGTTGAAATCAAAGATACCTTAAGAGTCTTGCTTCTTTCTTATATCTATTTTAATTATTGGCCAGCATTTTGAATTTGCATATGCCCACAATGTATTGGTGCATTCAAGTGCTATATAACAGAATTCACAAAACTAATCTCAGATACATTTAAAATTATTTACAGCCTTATGTTTGCTTCCATTATAATAAGCTAAAACTTGGAGTTATTTTCCATTGATCTTGCTGCAGCACTTTCAGCAAATACCCAGTGAAAAATTAGAAGAAATGAAAATTAAAAAAATCCAAGGGCACTTCTTTTGAAGTTGCTTTTTTATTTTTTATTTTTGCATTAACATATCACAGATGGCCATGTGGAACAGGATGATTTTGTATGCTGTCTAAAGACATTGTTATAAGCAGAGCTATGCCACTTCTTATCCATAAAACACTTTATTGGGAAAATACTCAAATGCTATATGCAAAGGGGTTTTTATATGAAAAAATGTAAGTGTTGCATACTTTTAAAGAAAGGGGCATATGGCTCTGGTTTGTGGCATGGTACAGCCTTAAATTCTCTGTCAGATCAGAGAATACTTCCCCTTCTCTGAGGTCTTTTATTTTTGCACCCCTACAAGTACTGACTTATTTTTTATAAACAGATACTTCTCATTCTAGTAAGTGCACTTCATACAGCTCCTTTCATACTAACTGGAACCTAAAATTCCATTTAAAGATAAATGCTGAGCAGCACTAGCTTGTTTAAATTACAGAGTCCATGCAGGCATCTCTCTCATATTTGTCCCTTTCTGGCTCCAGAGGCTGCCTTGCCTAGCTGCCATCTGACATCAGAAGCACATCCAAGTGTGAGCAGGGACTGTCCCAGTTGTGCCCCTCACAGAGGAGCTAAGGTGGAGCTGGGTTGTCCCAGTTTTTGTCCCTTGGCACCGCTGACCTCTGAGATGCACAGCCAGGACACTGCAGGCTGCTGCAAGGTTTTGACTTTTCTTGCACCTATTGCAAGAAACAAGAGTCTGTTGGAAAGTAGTCATATAGTCAACCATCAAGTCATTAAACAGCATTTTTACTCAAAATTAGTTGAGCAACTAGACAGGCTAGGATAGGAGAATGTAATTTTTCACATTTCAAATGGCAGCAGTTAATTGCATTACTCTATCCAAGGTGTTTCTCTTTATCACATTTTCTGTAAGACGTGTGATGGGTAGGACTGATAGGGAACATAATATGCTGTAATTTATTACTTCCCAGGGTGGTACAGTGGAAAGAGGCATACTTAGAGCTTCTCTTATCAACTTGCTCTGTAATAGATTGAAATGTATTAGGATAAAAGGAAACCCTGTCCTTAA
Source organism: Cettia cetti (assembly GCA_013401135.1). Taxonomy (NCBI): domain Eukaryota; kingdom Metazoa; phylum Chordata; class Aves; order Passeriformes; family Sylviidae; genus Cettia; species Cettia cetti. The sequence goes on from VZUI01074106.1 coordinate 10,087, forward strand.
ACTTTACCTTCAGGCATCCCAGCAGGCAATTGTAGAAAGTCTATTTTTACCATGATAGAAAAATAGCATTCAGTCTCTTCTTGTGAGAAACTCCTCCACCTAACACTTACCAAAAGTCAAATACTTTTTAGGTTGTATTCATTTGACAGTGTTGGTGAGTTACAGTTTTCTTCTCCTAGCATACACATGCAGACTTAATCTCTGTAGGGGGTTAATAGCAGAGGAAAAGAACTGGCAGCACAACATCCCCATAGGCAAGCAGCACTGAAATGCCCAGCACCACTGCATGGCCCAGGCTGCCCTGGCCCTACTGAGTTACCTGAGTTAGCCCAATTCATGTGCCGTGGCCTCGTGACTCCTCCTGGTTACACTGGAGGCGTGCTGACATTCACAGGGAAAGCCCAGCTTGCAGAAGTCTTGCCACAGCTCTGTAGGGAAAGAAGCCTCTTCATCTTCAGATTTGAATTACTTTGTATTCAACCCAGGAAGCAAGTTTGCCTCAGTTCAAGGAAGTTGCTTGCATGCTACACATCTGATGAGTTAATTGAAAGTATTGCATACCTTATCATAAGCCTTTCTTGCCCTTGGAGGTGCTCTTGCTTTACTTGGGGTAGAATATTCACATTCAGACTGGGGAGGCACTCTGTGTCGTTTGGGACAGTACCTGAGGCTGTAAAATCTCGTTGGGGACTGGTTTGGTCCCCATTGCTCTGAGGTGCCCAGCTGAGGCAGCAGCAGGGATCATGCAGACATTACACCCCTGCCCTCTGCATGGGACAGGAGCAGCTGCTTTCCTTCCGCTTTTAGCGGCACTGCCACACAAGTTGGGTTCTCTATATTCCAGCGTGATATGATGAAATAAGTTTTATAAATGACAGATTGTCAGGAGGCAGTACAAGCACATACTATCCCTGAAGTATAAATTTGCAGATAACAAATGATTTGAGAAAGTCATTGTATATTTTTCAGGGCTGTATGGTTATTTTTTATTATGGACATATGTAATAAAGGAAATTACATGACACTCTGCAGCACAAAACTGAACAAATTACCTGTTTATCACAAAGTTTGCAACCCTTCCTCAAAAGATAATATGTGGGGATTTTTTTTTGATTGAATTACTTATATTGGTGCAGTATCCTAATGTGGATTTGATGAGTGACTTTATTCTTTTTCAAAACCCTATGTGCTCTAATTTGAATGTGGAGAGACATCACACAATTCATTGTGAATACTAATAAGACATCCCTTCACTGTATAATGAAATTCAACATTCAAAATTGTTTCTATAACAATTCCACATTATGTAGGTATACACTGTTACTCATTAAAAATACTTATTTTATCATCCTGACAAACACAAATAAAAAGAAAACAATGTGGCCCACCTTTTAAGAGAAGTGAGGTAAAATTGGATTTCACTTACAACTGTCATTATTGTTTATATTCTTTTTCATTCTTCCTTTAAGTGCTTCACATACATGCAAAGGTCCTCTAAGCCTGGGAATCCTGTAACAAAAACTTATCACATTCAACAGAAATGAGTGCAGATTCTGTAGCAATAATAAGGGGGGGGGGGGGGGGA